>JAVHNF010055733.1:0-37336 GCA_034783455.1 Micropsitta finschii
AATAATTTTATACACCTTTCTTTTTTTTTTCTTTTTTTTTTTTTTTTTTTTTTTTTGGTTTCTATTAATGAAAACAGCTGGGTCATTAAATTCAGCAATCGATCTCCAGTTATAGCCTGTCTTGAGTAGCCCGGTGTCCTGCCCCGGCAGGTGCCCTCCCTGCAGACAGACCCCCAACCTCAGCCTCCGACTCTGCTGTCAAACATGTATTTGCTTCCTCTGTCCCATATCCACTCCTAGCAGCCCTAGAAACACAAATTCCTCCCCGAAATATCATTGCCATGGCACAGGCTAATTCAGCTATTTGGCATTTGCAGCGCTCCATGGACTGCGTGTTCAGTTTCTCCAGCTGAAAAGCAGATCTGTGGTTAAAAAAGGTGTGGTTCTGCTTGGAAATAGAGGCAGTGTACAAAGAGTGATGTAACTGTAAATGTAATGGAGGTTTCTTCCACTAATATTATTTGAGTCTATCAGCAAAATAGATCAAATTTAAGAGACCAGAATTCTGGATACCTGCTACCTGGGTTCTTTCTTTCCTCTTGAGAACCTGAGGAGAAGTATTTGTGACAGTTGCCAGAGCATTTTTATGACAATCTTTTCAATCTTTTCAGGACCTGCATAGGAATAAAGAGAAGTTAAATAGATGACATTTAATCTTCATGCAGTGAATAATAATTACAGTCAAGATTTCAAAGTGGTTCTGCTCATATTCAAACTAAATGGTTCTTTTCTCCTTGCATTGCAGGAGAATCCACTGTACTGTGTATGCAAAATGTAAATGTGAATTTCAAACATGCATACGAAAATGTCTTTCCAACTTTTTTGCACTTACCCTTAAACTGAAAATGGATTTTCCTAGTGGTTTAACCAGAAACAAGTTGCTCCTAACTAGGTTGAGAGAAGAGTTCCGTAATACTGGATTAGTAAAAGGAGTGAACAGCTTCAGTTTAATTCAACTAGTCTTCTATTTTTAATCTCCAAGGAAACAGCTGAGTTGAATGTTAATTAAACAGCGGTCTTTGATCCACCCAGCCACTCCCGGAGGCATAATAATATATAAGCACACAGCAGCAAATACATAATAGGTACATTTAAAGGAGTGCATCTAACCTTGCCATTTTCACATATAAAAATGTTTCTTGCTGACCCATTCTGATACTATTTAAATAGGGAAAAGGAAAATGAGAGCAAAGTGCTAAGTTAAATTTTGATGATCTGAAAGGTAGGGCACCAGAGCAAGTGTGAGTTCCTATTCTGAGGATGTATAAGGGTTAATGATTAGAAGAGTGGAATCAGGAAAGACCTTAAGCCCAGATCTATGACAGTGGTAATTGAGCTGATTGATTACGACATCTCGTTTCAGACGACTATTGATTTAATCTAGTCTGCAGTCCCATTGGCCCCAGAGGTTCTCCTGAGTGAGGCTCAGCACTTGAACCTGGGTACTCTTCCCTGCTTATTGTCTGGATATAAATTTCCAGAATCTGCAACCATTTATAATTTTCCCTTCTCTTCATGCTTTTATTCAAAAGCTTCTAATTTCGGCAGGCTAATGTTTTTAACTGTTGAGGGGGCAGACGCAGGGAACATGAAATGGCGCAGACTGAAAAGGGTGGGTTTGTAAAAAAAAAACAGGCAAGGCATAGAGCCGGGTTATGTGGCTAGTATTTGCATCTGTTGTTTCTGATTCGCAGAGCTAGCAAAGGCGGCTTTTGGAGGCAGTCCACAAATCTGGGTGATCTGTAGGCAGTTTGCTGTACGCACACGTTCAATTATTAAAATCGTAGACTTTTTTTTCTGTCTGATAGCCATAGTGAGGTCATGACATTAATTTATCCAGGGTATTGTGGGTAACTATACAGAAAAAAAAAGCATAAAGGGCATAGATGCTGGAGCAGCAAAAAATGGATGGGTCTGAGCAAAAGGAGATTAAGAGGCGATGACCAATCTAATGTACGTATAGCAGTAAGAAGCTGGCATCCGTCACAGACTATTGATGGCAATGAGTATTTTAAGCCATGCTGTGCATGTGTTAATTTTTTTTATACCTCAGTAAATGCTAAGCTGAATGCTGTTATCCTTTTTTTGTTATAATTCCCCAAATCTGAATTCAGTCTTGTTTTTGTTGTCTCATGCTTGGCGTTCTCTGCTCGCTGTCTGTCTCTGTCTGTGGGTGTGTGTCTGTCTCCGTCTCTCCCTTTCTCTGAGATTACAAATTTAACTGTTTCCTAATTGTCTATTTTCCTCCATCCTTTTCCTAAAAAATTAATTACCATCACGACAGCTGGTCATAAGTGCATACTAACTGGGCTTAGGGCGCGTACCCTAGCGTTCTGGCTTCCTTTCTTTACTTCGAGGCTGCGCAGTGTTTTCTTTCGGACCTTCCCTGTGAGCAGATGCCCTTCACGTTTGCTGCCACTGTTAGGTTGCCAGACAGCTACCTGAGCCTGGGCTGCAGTGTAGCACTGCATCCTGGGACCTGCCGAGAGTTCCTACGGCACCAGGCAGCTCTGAGAATTGGCTGGCGAATTGCGTATCACCTGTCCCATCCCCCCTCCCTCCTCTGGTAAATAATTTTCATACCGCGAATCACAGTGGCGTGGTATTGTCTGGAAAAATAATTCCCAAATACTGTTGGCGTAAAAAGGGAAAAGCCGAAAGATTGTCAACATCGTAAGTCATTAAAGTCCCTTGCCTTAAGAACAAAGGAACAAGGTAAAAACGCACACAATAATTATGCTCTGTGGATTTTCATAGCCTGTCGGACAACTTGTGCCTGTGTTTCAGTTAACAGCCTTTGTGCTTTGTTTTGTGTTGTATATTTCATATATGTGTCTTGAGTTTGTGTGTGTGTGTATGTTCAATGTACATGTATGTGCACAGACTTCTTTACCAACACGGAGCAAATACCCTCCAGATAAATACACAAGTGTAGCTCAAACATGCACTTTCAGTACTCGGTGTGGTGATGCGGGTGTATTGCCATTGTTCTCTTGCAGTGCTCCCTCTGACACAAGCAGCTTCTATTTTTTACTTTATTTTAATCAAGATGTCTAAAATAAATAAATAAATAAAAAAAAAAGAGAGAGAAAAAAATTACTTAGTCCGATTAAATGCCAGTTGAAGTCCAGAAACTCACGATTTCAGCACAGTGAATGGTGATTCAGACCCTGGCAGTGTTTTGGCTATGAGACAATTCCTGCTTATAAAGAGCACAATGAGTGGTGATGGGGGAAATATAGCATTAATTTTGAGGACGATTAATATTAGTCTTTTTAATGCTCATAATTTTCTGAAGAAATGAATCCTTGTAGCCTTTGAGAGCTAGTGTGTCCTTCCCACTGTTATTTATTCAAGCAAAGAAAAAATGAAGAAGGCGTAGAATAAACTCCTAAGACTGTTCAAGAATTACTGGCATTATTTCTCTCGACATCACGTGTGAGCCTGGGTTGCCTGCTATTCCTGAGGCAGAGGATCGAGGATGAAAGTCTGTGTGTCAGAGACTGTTTTCACAACTGCATTTGGAGATCTGTCTTATTGATTAGGAAAAAAAGGGGGTGGGAATAGGAGTGTGAGGTGAGGGGAGGACCGACTGACTACCGGCTTATTGCAGCTCAAAACATTTTCTTCCGGAAAGATGTCAAACAACTGAGACACAGCAACAGAGGAAGTAGAAAGGTGGAAAAATAAGAAGAGGGACCTTTTGGAAGAAATGAAGGCATTCCTTATGAGAGCCTTGAGGCTTTTTTTTTTCTTCTAACATCTGACCCACAAGGGCTAGAGTGACAGCGTCATGCAAATGCTGCAGTCCAGCAGGTCTGAGAGAGGGTGGATGCTAGAGAGTGAGTTAATGTTAATGATGAGTGCAGTGAAAATACCAGCCGATACCACCCCCTCCACACACAACTGCTCTGAGTCAGCATCCGCTGCTTTGCCTTGCCTTTTTGTGCGTGTGTGTGTATGTGCGCGCGCATGTGTATGTGTGTGTGTGTGTGTGCGTGTGTGTGCTAGTGACTGTGTGTGTGCATGGAAGGTAAAGCCAGTCAGTCAGTGAGAAGCAAAGGTACGTTTGAGAGCAACTAAAATCTGACTGATTTCCATCTTCAGAGCATCAGATGTATTCCCTAAAGAGGATGGGTCTATGCGATGGGGGTGGTATAATTATGTTAATGTCATATTTATAGAGGGGAGAGATTTTTCATTCTAATTATTGATTTGAAGGCTGTGGTCAAAATTGTTTGTTAAATCATGATCAGCTTTAGAAAAAGAAATGGAATGAAATCTAGGGACTGCTATACATATATATCTCTCTCATATATATATTTTGTGTCTTTTAACTATTTTGTGTCTGAGGCATAACTGATTGAATGGTGCACAGTGACAAAGAAACGGCTCTTATATAATGTTGCATTATATCATCAGCTGAAATAATATTTTAAATAATCCATAATGTTCTGAAATCTGAAGTATCATTCTGGAGGGGAGGGTGAAGGGCAGGGGTGGGGGTGGGGGGCACTGGCAAATCTTTTCTTCAGCAGAGCACTCTGAACAGCTTTCTTGTAAATGGATGATTCACCTGTTCGACCAGCAGAGATTCTAATTTTTCCCCCCTCTTCTTTTTTTTTTTCCTTTTTAAAGCTGAACGGCTTCCCGAAGAGCACTGAGTTTTCTATGCCAGATTCTGCTCCAGTGGCTAGGACCTTTATGGCTGCTGTTTCTTTTGCTCTGGGCTCTGATGGAGAAAAAAAAAAAAAAGCCACTGTGGATCCCATCCCTAAAGTAGAAATTTTCTTTTTCATTCTGCAAACAAGGCTAAAGATCGGAGGAGAATGAATGCAAAAGTAATTCGGGATTGTGGTCGTGCCATTAAAAGTGTTTGGCTTCAGAACGAAATTATTCAGGAAATCTGAGCATTTCTTCCTACTGTATCGACAGTATTTGAAAGTTATGTGTGCTTTGAGTAGTCTGGTTCAAGTGACAACAATCTCTGCATGTCAATGTTTTCTACAGCTAATGGAGCGAAAGCTAGTGTTGCCACTGGAAGGGAAGAAGCTTTTGCTATCAGTCTGTAGAAGGATTAAATGTTGAACGTGGGGAAGAGGCAAAAAGTGAATACACACCCAAAGGTTATCCTTGCATCGTGAATGGGTTTAAAGTACTCTGTAACCCAGGGCCCACCTGAACAGGAGTAAAAGTATAATGGGTAACTAGTTCAATTAGAAACTCCTTAACAAGCATTTAATCCTTCTTTCAGGCATTAAGGGAAATAGAATAAAATTGTTACTGTAGAAATCTGCTGGAACCAGGTTTTAACCCATTTTTAGATGCTTCCCTCTGGTGCATTATAATATGGCTACTTGTGAGACAAGGCAGTGAAGAATTTCTTTCCCCATGTTCTTTGTTTTTTCATTTCAAAAGTTAAGGACTATAAGAAAAGTCTGCTCAGTCAGCTGATACATTGTTTGAATGTATGTATGCAACTTGCCTGCTTATTTGATCTTTTCTGCCCCCTACTTGAAACTGTGGATCGTTGATTTGGGGGGAAGGAGGGGTTGCTAATTTGGGGGGAATATTGTTTTTTGGATTTGTTTTGGATTTGTTTTGTTTTGGTGTTTTTAACAATAGCAATGAAAGTTTTACTGACAGCGATTATGAATACTGAGCAATTCAGTTTATTGGAAGACGAATTCTACTGGATCATATTGGACTTTTCCTAGTCCCTGAGACCCTAACTTGTGAGGTTTTTTAGCAACAATCACAAGTCAGGCTCTTGGGACCTAGGCGGAGGGGAACCAGCAGCTTTGGACTGTGATTGTTTCTCTACAGAATTTAGAAAAACCAAAGGAGCTTTCCTTGTCTGGAAGCGAAAAAGGGAAATATACCTATTTCAAATGTCACTCAGCAGAACTGTTCCTGAAAGAAAAAAAAAAGCTGTTATCCGTTGTGCAACATTAGGATGCTACATATTTGTATGTTTAGAAAACTGGACTAGATGTCATATTACATTTAGAATTCAGATTTAACCTGAATGCCAGTTTGCACCTCAAGAAGAAAAAAACAACCCAAAAAAACACCCCCCAAAGAAGAAAAAATAAATAATTCAAAACAGATATTAGAAGATGCAAAAGTCTTTCAATGATAATATCATTATCACAGATAATTCTGACAGATAATTACCACATACAATGTGTGGTATGCATATACAATAGGTATTCCAACACAGAATACTTTCAGCTGTATTGTTACAGCATTAATTAACTTTTAAAACATAAAGCATAAACACTGATATCTGAGGCCTAGAAAACAGTCATTCTATTGTTGTTTGAATAATGATTTCAGTCTACAGGAAAACTGTTGCTTAGTTTTTCCTGTAACATGAGACAAAGATTATTTTGTAGTTAGTTGCCATCATTTGTCTTTCTCTAAGTAAGAACACAATATGGCATTTAAAATATTTTCCCATTTACATTTTCCAATTTACATTTTAAACTGATGGAGAATATTGGTGTAAAAATCATACTACATCATTAAAAGCACTTTGCACACAGAATCACATTTCTTGTACCTGTTCAGTTTAAACTGAATAGTCAGTACTCTAAGCACCAGACTCAGCTTCTATTCTGTCCATCACTTTTTGCATTTTGCCCCTCTAACAAAAACCAGAGTGAGCTTTGGTAGTCCCTCCTGTGTTAAGTACTTAGCTGACTTTGCATAAGAAGAGTCACAAGCACAGAAGTTATTCTGCATTGTTCATTAGACTTGAACTTCTGATCAACCAGCACAAAATCATGTTTGTATTTCTTAATATTTTATAGGTGGGTTAGTTCTGAGTCAGTTTTCTCTGTTTCCTGTGTCTATAACCCAAGATGCTGCAGGACCTTATTGATGCATCAGACTTCACTGAGACAAAGGCTTCACACAGATCAGGCATCTAAACTATTTGATCATTTCAGAAGTGGTATATTGACTGCAGTTTGTTTTTCCACTTGTGTGGGAAGAATTGTGTTTTATTGTAAGCATCAACACTACTGTTTAAATAAATTATTCTTGTCTGTTAGTATAATACTTTTTCTCCTTGTCTTGTTTTCTTAAGGGACAGAAACTATGTGCTGTATGTAGTTTTCAAGTTACTCAAGATATAATTAGTCTTTAAATATTCATAAAAATATTGCCTTAGCAATTACAGTGATGATACAGTTCCTGTAAATATGCAATTCTTTTCTTTGTAAACTGTCAATCCCACATGCTAAGAACACTCAAAAGAGCTACTTTCAAACATTCAGACACAGAGGTAATTTTTAACATACATGAGTTATTATTCAACATTGACATCCATTTAGGCAATATTAGAAAAGTAGATCTTAACCTGTATATAATAGACAAATGTACCAACTAGGTGCTGCACTTATGAAGCGCTTCGGTAGCCAGTGACATGTATTATGTACGAGAATTTTCAGTATGAAAATGGTCTATTTAAGATATTGATCAGGTAAAGAGGTATTTTGTTCATTCAAGCTATACAATAAGATAAAACTGTATTGTGTGTGTGTACATGACAATGTGCAAATTAAGCTATGCATAGTATTAATCAAAATAAAAATCCTTATACATTTAATCCAATATATGGTGCACACGTCTTTACAGATTAAAGATTTTCACTGCATTTATTTTTGAATCAGCAAAATTTATTTTTATTTAAATTTTACTTTGCTTATGTTCACATTCAGCACTCTGAATTCATTTTACATTTAATACTGTACGTACAATGAAGGTGAAAGTGTAGTGTGAACCGTCTGTCTCTGTCAGCCTGAAGATTTCAAGTGTGTTCTACTCTGCACTGAGAGAGGGAAGAAAATGAATTATTAGAAAATCCCTACCTGGTTTATTTGGTACTAAAGCAAAAGCTGTAAATAATCAGTACAGCTTCTGCGTTACTGTTTGAACTGGGATAACTCCAGTGGCTCTTCGCTGCCCATTGTACTCGCTGCTGCCCCTTACCATAGAGATGAAAAAGTTGGTTCACAGCCTTCCTTTTTCCCTCCCTCTTCTTCTCCAGTTTCAACACAGCAAACCCAGCCTCTGGTAAACACTGAACTGCTCGTGGTGGGGCACAGGTGGATGGAGTTAGGGAGACTACCCATCTTTAAGCAGGCAGAATTCCCACCAAGATCAACAAGATGTTTCCCTATCCTGGGAATACATGACAATGCAGTCTTATTTACACATTGACAGTATATGAAAGCTGTCTCTATTAACAAAATAACCAGGAAGCATCATCTTCAAATATGCTATGCTTAGCTATATGTACAAGGTTTCAATATATTCTCATTTCTATATGGCTTTATGTTCTTTGAGTCCAAAATGCTTTTAAATGCTATTTAATATGTGATTTCAGAGTAATCAGCTTGTGCTACAACAAAAACAAAAAAACCAAAACACAAGCTCCTGCAAAGGGGGAGGAAGAGAGAGAGAGAGTGAAAATGATGTGTGGTGCATACAAAAAAGGAATGATATTAACAATTCGATGAATTCCTAGTTGGTAGACCAGACTGAGCCAGACGCATATATTAACGGCTGTCTGCTGCTGATGTGAGCCTGCTCAATGCGGTGGAAATGAAGGATCACCTAGTCTCTGACACCAGCTTATTTGTACGTTTTAATTTTAAAAAGGAAAATCACTGTTTTACATAAACATCTTAACCCCTGCATGATTTTCATTCTTTTTTCCTCCATCATATTGTTTGCTAATTTACTGTCAACTTAAAGTGCTGTTTAGCTACAGCCACACAAAACATCAGTCAAAAAGCAGAGGGAAGTATTAGCTTCTCTTTTGTGTGCCATGTACAATTGGGTTCTTATTATGATAATTGTCTACTTTAATTTTTAGTCTTCATGGGAGATGCAACAATTTACCAGAGCTTCATTTTGAAGCATTTTAAGTTTCAACAAGATACTATATCAGTTTAAACCCAAACAAAAAAATATGCTTATAGCTCAAGCTGGGGTGATCAGTTCTTCACATTAACCTGAAAGTCTTCAACACCTTAATAGAATATTACATATATGGGACAGGATCTCTTTTCAAACCATATAAACACTAGGATCCATTAATACAGTGCTGAAGACTGATACATGAGTCAGGGGAATTCCAATCCAAGTTAATTACTGTTGGAATTAGAGGAAAGAATTATTTTACTTGAAGTTGCATAACAAGAATCTACGATTATCACATTTCAGGGCATTGCTCTATTCATTTGATGAAAAATGTCAATGAAGTTTAACAGAAGATGTTCTACATTTCCATGCGTAATGAAAATCGGCACGTTCATGATTAGCTAACATAACATTTTCAGTGTGTTAATATGCAGTGCAGGAAAAGATTTCTGTAGGCATTAAATGTAGCCATCATCTTGATTTGCTCCTGTGATGATTATGCTCAGTTCCTGACTGGGTGCTTAATTTCATACTGAAAAGCAGTCATCTCCTCTTAGGAACTGGCTAAAAAAAAAAAAGAAAAATAAAAAAATAGGAGAAAGACTGACTTCTGCCTGAGGTCTATAAGGTAGGTAGTCTGACAATATGTGTAACAGGAAAATAAAATCTAGAATCCCATAAAAATGCTACCTGAAACTGTATTGCTCAAATAAAAGTAGATTTATTTTGTTATGTTCATTTGAAGTGATTTTGCCCAAACAATTTATCTGAGACATTCATCACCTTGTTAAATTTTTTCATTCTTTGATGATTACAATAGGCATCTTCAGAGTTTGTTGGATACTGCATCGTTCCAGTCCTTGGGAACATAAGACTTATTCTTACCTGGTGAGTTATATTCTGACCAGAATCTACCCATATTAATTTATTTGCAAAGCTGTGTTTAGTTGCAGTGCCTAAGTAGCAACAAGTGGATGTACTATGGAAGCCTTAGAGAGTTAGTGAACATAATTAGGATGAACGCTGATAAAATTATTTCATCTTTATAAACATCGTTGACCTATTAAGTAAGATTTAAAATTAATCACAGAATCACCCAGTCAATTATAGACTAAAATTTATCTGGTAGGCTTTTAAGATTGCAGTCTTTACTCCTGTTCCTGATTATTTAGGAGTTCAGGATTAGTCGTAACTCTACGATAAACTAGATGCGGTAATGATACTTTGAACAGTATGAATATCCTATAGGGAAAAAGGCAGATAATATTCTGTACTTGTTAGCTGTTACAATGCGGCTGTGATTCTCTACAAGGAGCATATTCATTTATTTAAATGGACAAGTAAATCAACAAGGTTGTGCTGAATAGTTTAGGGCTGGTAATTTTGGTTCTGGTTTTGGGTGGATTTCTTCTTATACCACCACCACCCCCAACTTCTTTTCTTGGATGTGTGCGTGTCATGCATGGGAAGGTATGAAGGAAAAACAGCTATTCAGCAGAGAGACATCCCACCCCTTTAATTAAGCTTTTCCTGGACTATGTAAAAACACTGGCAATGTGTAAATCCCATTTGTGTGGGGTTTTTTTGTTGGTTTTTTTTGGTTGGGTTTTTTTTTTATTATTATTTTAACAGATCCCTAAGTATTATACTAATATACCTTAGTGTTGAAATACATATGAAAATCCTTGCACACGTAAGTCACTGCATACTGAAAGGCTTGGATGGCATTGGCACAGAGCCAACTGGAAGATTTTTTTTTCTCATTTAATTCCTTTCACCTAGTAGGCTCCTTAAGCATTAAGCAGGACCCAGTATGTGGCTAAGTTATTGCTCTAGTGTTCATCACACAAAAAGCACAGTCTTAGCATTTGTAAATTTTCTTCGGGGAGGTTTCTAATCTAGACAGCATTTGCGTTTGGGGATTACACCACAGTCTGTTCCCCACCACCTCCCCCTCTAACATGTAGCCCTTTCAACTTCTTCAAAGAAGTGGGGAAAAGTAGGTTCTTTTATTAATAGCAGAAAACAAACCGACTGCTGGACTTCCGTGGCAGAGCTCACATAATGCGGCAGGGTGGGAACTGTAACAAAGAATGCTTGAATGCACTAAACGTATAGTGAAACCGCATTTACATTCACTGATGGAGCTTAAAGTACAATAAAGTGAAAAGTTTAAAGTAGAAATAAGCGGGGCCATGAAAAGACTTCAGTGAAGGTAGATACTTGTTGAAAAGTTTAGCACAGTATTGAATTTCAAACTGAAGTCTTTCCTAGCAGAATGCATTTCTTCATAATACATCCCTTTACTCAAAGCATCTCCATCAGATGAAGGTAAATCAGATGAAGAGGGTATCTTCAATGCACAAAAAAGTAAATTTTGTTTATCCAATTTATGTACTGATTTTCATAGAAGTGAGACAGCAGAAAAAAGTCTTCATGCTTCACTGTCTGTTCCCCTGCACTCTCTTCATACAGCCTTTGATGTGAAAGAAACAATTTTGTGTCTAGAAATAAGTTTGATTGTGGGATCCTCCCATGATTTCTAGTTCTCTCTACTTCTAAAATGTATGTGTACATAAATTTTGTTGGTATAATTACACCAGAGAATTGGACAAGTTAGTTGTTTTCTTCTGTTAAAGGTTATTCTGTGAAATAAAATCACAGTATTACTAGTGAGTAGCTGCTACCTCTCACCTTCTCTTCCACCATAGTAATCATCTCTTTGCTTCAGTCTCTTCCACAGCTCTACTATGAGGCCCTACAAGATGCCAGCTTCATTCTTCTAAGAGTTTGAACTAACCTTGCTCCCAATTTTTGCATTTGTCTCGTTGGCAGTTCTTTGTCCTGAACACGAAGGACATCTGAAATGGTCCTACTTGTAACTTTCTGCAGAATCTGCATCCCCTACCTTGGCCCTATTCAGAAATCACCACTTGTCAGAAGTTATATATTAGGTTGCTAGTTGCAGTTTTCCAGATAAAGCTCTTCTTCTTGTTCATTTTCTTCCAGAAAATAGTGCGATAGCCCTGACCACCACACGGTCAGAACAGAGAATCATTTGTAGAACATCAGATTTAATAACTATGATTTCTGGCATTGGAGGCTATGGAATTGTTGCTGCTCTCTTCATCACAGGTAGTTTCTGCTAGTGATGTGCATGAAAAAGCATTTAGTTGTATTCATATTTCCAGAATTTTGACAAGCAGTCATTCTCAAGGAGCCAAGCCCTGCTTTGGGCACACTGCAGGCAGGAAGGCAGTTCTGCTCCATAGACCCTCACAGCAAGCTTGCAGTGCTTGCCGTCCTGCACAGCACCTCACCCTCCACATCTATGCAGGGCCCCAGCAGCACGGCCATCAGCGTTTAGCAAGCCTGGCATGTGAAATGGCCAGCACAACCATATTGTAGAGAGATTTGCAGCTTTTCTTTGCAAGTGGAGGGTTCATCTCTTTGTTGGGAAGATTGCTTACAAGTCTGAGGATATCCAGTGCTTATAGCTCCTGCTCATATATTTATATAACACAGTGGAGTATTCAGGGAGTTAGATTTACTCTTAGATTTTAAATAAACCTAGGAGACCATGCTTTTCTCGTGTGTCATGTTGGCATGTTATTTTGGATATTGGTTCTCAAAATTATGATTCTTTCTGGACCACAGTGTGTGGTCAAAATACTGATGTTTTAGGAGTCATTGGGGCACCCGGTTCTAAAGCAATGGCTGGATATTTAAAAGTGAAACAGGTTGGAATGTTGCAATGTTGGAAACCTCTCCTGCCTGACTCAGGGGGTTAGATTTCTTGTGAGTATTGCCAGTATTTGAGTATTCATATTTGGTAGGCTTTTATGAATTATTACATTCCAAAGGCTGCAGTTTGGTTTTATGAAATTTGGTAATCATTTCCTAGTGGGAAATAAAAATTGCTACATGCAATAACTAACACTTTTTAAAACCTTTCAAATTTTTCCAAACTGCTGCCTACATGTTCTTTCCTGCATTGATGGCTAAAGTTTTAGGATCACTTCCTGGCACACAGCATGAGTGCAGACAATTCCATCGAGCTCTATTTCAGTGAGTCAACCTTTATTTTCCCTCCCTGACACTTGCTCTGTGTTGCCCAGGCAGACCATGGGCTTTTTTGCATGGGGACCGCCACTTTCTAACTGGGAGCATGGTGATTAGTACGGTGGGACCTTGATTTTAGTTAGAGCTCTGAGACCACAATATAACACAAATAGTATCCAGTGGCCAGTAGTGGCAAAGCATCCAGTGGCCAGTAGGTCGTGATTTAGTGGTAGCTTAAGAGGACATTTTAGACATTTCTTTTATAACCCTTTCTCTTCTGTTTGTTCTTTGAGTGTTCACAGTAACTTGCTGCTGTGGCTGGGAAGAGCATGCCCGAACAAGCTATGTGATCTCACATTCCAGTATGCATCTAGTCTCCATCAAGACTTTTCAGCTTTATACTGACATCCACAGTTACTTTTTTTCAGATAGTATTTTTAATGGTCCTAATGATCTTCTGCAACAGCTAGTAAGAAGAAAAGAAACATGTTAAGGAGGAGCTCCACCAAGAGTGACTGGGGTCAGTAGTTTTCTGTAAAGCGGTCTTAGGTGTGTCTCAATTCTGCATGATTTTGCCATAGTGAAAATATCCTTCAGCTGGCATCCAGATTATGAAGTGACGGCAGACATTAGTATCTGCTGTACTCTTCTTATATGACTTGCGGAGTCTCCTGTCCTGTGGTAAAACCTGTGGCTGAATCCCATCCTATATCTTCTTTGTTTCTAGGTACCATCTGCAGTTCGTGGAACCAGGAAACATGGTACCACACCAGGCTTGTACCTTACATGCGCTGGGCAAGACAGACAGACATTGACTTTTTTCCTTCCCTCCTTTTCCTTCCCCCTTACCTCCTGCTGTGCTCTCCTCCCTTCTGTCTCCCACACATAGCAGAAATATCATATGTTTGCTGCCAAGGCAAACTCAGTCATCTAGTCTGACTTCCTCCATAAAACATGGCAAAGCATTCACCAAACAACTCCCACATCAACACCAACAATTTCTGTTTGGTTAGTGTGTATATTTAGGATTAGGGATGGCAACAAGTCCATAATAACCCCAGGAAGAGTGTCTCTGTAGTCTATTACATCACTATTACAAACATAGGCTTTATTTTCCATTGGAATTTGTTTAGTATCAGCTTCAAGCTACTGAAACTTTTCCTGACAATCTAAATGGTCATTTGCTTTTGCCTCTGAGCATTTTCATTGAAAAACTAATGAGATTGTCTTCACTGTGTTACTGTAATTTAGGTTTTTGGGAAGATCAGATCGTGTTGCTTGCTTTTGTTTGAACCATTCCCATTTTGTCAATATCCTCTGCAAATACTAACACTAGAACAAGCAGTCTGATGTCAGGAATGGTATTATTAGTTGTGCTAGTATTTAGTATTTTGTTTGACTTACTTATATATCTCATTTATTCTCTCCAATATAGTGAGACCACAAGTATAGCTGAAGGAATAAAGAGAAGCCTGAAGGAATAAAGCCTTGAAAAATGCTTGTCTGAGCTACTTGAAGGTGCCTAATTCCAGCTAAAATTAGTAGGAGTTTAGCACCTAGACTGCTTAGTACTTCTGTTGCCTTTATTCAGCAAAACTTCATGTCAATAGGAGAAATAACAGAATTAGTTTATCAGTGTTCAATTAAATATTATCTAGGTAATTTTTAACCTCCGTTAATCTATTTATTGAATACATTCTGTTTAGTTTCAGAAGGAAATCACAGCAGCTGTAGTATGCTTACTATTTGAAAACTTCCTTGGTTTCAGCATTTTCTGTGCTTCTAGTATACTCGAACTGTAGAAATAGATCCTACAGATGGATTAAAACATACCCATGTGTTGAAACTAGGCAATCAGTCTCACATTTTACAGGTATTCGTCCAAACAGCTAGGATATAGCTAGCTAAAGGATTATTTTTAATGTGTTTCTCCAAAGTTCTGTAACCTACTCTCTTCAGAAGGCTTATTTGTCTGATCTCAGTAAATTGTCAAGCCTATATGTTTTATCATTTTGCTATCAAGGGTTTGGGGAGTAGGGGTGAGGGAAGACTGATCTTAGATAAACAATGCAATTTGGTTAAGAAAGAGGTGGCTGTCATCTGTAGCCCTTCCAGACACAGCAGTACAGTTCCAGACAGTCACCTGAGTATTATCACCTTGTCTCAACTATAAATCATGGTCTAGTAATGGCCAAGGCTGACACCTTGACATTTTCAAGAAGAGTAAAAGACCTGATTTGAATGGAAATCAATTTCATTTCACAAATAGTGGAAAATTTCTCCAAACCTGGTGTTATTATTTTTTGTGTCTTATTCAGAATTTTCACGATCTTGATAAAAGATTAGTTGTGTTACACAATGAATTTAGATTCCTATGTAGAGTTCAAAAGTACAGAAACAAGAGTGTGTAAGCAGTAAGTTCCACATAGGCACAGAAAAGAAACTCCCTTTTTTGGCAGCCCGTTGAAGGTGATGGGCACAGTTTCTTTGGCTGATATTGCAACCTGAACTACCTTATCATTTTACCACCTCCACAAGGAGTAGCTAGCCTGCACTAGAAGGAAGAAAAGGCATGCCTCAGAGCACATGATCTCACAGCCCTGCTCCCCTGGATGTGAATGCCTGTGGGATGCTCCAAATAGGTAGCAGTGCTGGTAGACCAGGACATATTGTGCAATAAGTTTTCATGCTTGTAACTGCTTTTCTGCAGCCAAACTGGCCCAGAATTTCTAAAAATCTATGCTGTATTCTTTTAGTATTTGATTACGGAAAAAGAAACCCCACACAAACGGATTAAATTTGATGCTTTTTTATTTTTATTTTTTTTTGTTTGGTTTGCATTGGTTTTTGTTTGTTTGTTTGTTTGTTTGTTTTCTTTTGCTTGATCTGGAAGAACAATCTGTAAAGGCAAGATATTCTCCATTCGAGGAAGGAGTGGGGAGTGGAATAGTGGAATGAGCTTAGTGATTGTAGCACCCACAGTACTATTGCATTAATAAGTGTAAGTAAATACCATCAAAAACTTGCTTTACTCCAACTGTGTGATATGTAGCACAACAGCTCTTTTGGAGGTAGGCTGTCAATGGGAGCAGCTCCGTTGTTCACAGACAAGATAGTGCACGGAGGCACTGCCCCAGCTAAAAGCTTTGAAGTGGTATCAGACTTTCAGTGACTGAAGGTACAAAAATGACCTGGAAATATTCTTTCCAGTTGTCACATCAGGAGCTACCACACTGCAAAATTGCAGATATTTTTTCTTGGCAAAACAAAACAACCTGGAGGACACTAGTTAAAAAAGCAGGGGAAGGTAGCATAACATAATGCACATATGAGAATGCAAGCCAAATGAGTAAGCCGTACCTAAATTTGCCAACAGATACATTCCTGTGGGAAGCTGAAAAAGGAAAAACATCCTTAGTGTACAGAAGATTAAAAATGTCTGATGGCCATTCCATGTTTCAGCCCCTTAAACAGGACTGTGTGAAACATAACCATGTCTATAGTGACAGGTGTGAAATCAAAGGTAAGGATTTTTCTCTTTTCTGTCTCTCTTGAGTGCTGCACAATACACCTGAAAACCCCATAAGAACCTCATTAAAACCATGCCTGTGTAACACAGCCCTAGTGCATCAAATGGCTTTCAAAGGTGGTAGGTATATGCCATCTAGACACTGCCCATTGGCTTTAGCACAGCACATCTTAAGCAGCAGCAAAAGACAGGGTGCTGGTGCAGGAAGAAATGCTAACAATCTAGCAAATTGCTGGCATCTAGCCCATAATCTTTTCTCTCTGACAACAGACACTATCACATGCCCAGGGAAAAGGCAAAAATAAGGACAAGAATAGCAATACTTGTCTGTTGTTTTTTTCTATCTCCCTCAGACTGCAATACGGGGACTAACGGGTGGTGCCAACCTGTTACCCTTGGCTGAATTTGTTTCCTTTCTTCTGTGCATTTGCTTAGTTATGTCTGCTTTAATTGTACGAAGCCTTTTGGTATCACAGCAATTGTATCTTTCCTTAAGTACAAATATCTCCATGTTCTGCAGATCCATTTGCAACTAAGGAGGACTGAGAAAATGTTGGAGCCCTGTGCAAGTGGTTTGCATGGACTTCCAAGGCACACCTCTACGCAACCTTCATCATTATGCTCACTTAATTTGTTTTTCTCTAAGTGTTTTCTTGACAGGTAGAATTTGCAATGTGCAGTTCTGTGACAGATTTTACCTGGAGCCAATGTTTTTTTCTGATACATATAGCTTATCAGCAAACTTTTCCAGACACATGCTGTTCTGTACAATGGATAGATTTTAAGGTATATCAGATCCAAACTGTGACATTTGGTACTGTGATGTTCTCAAGACTGTTTTTATCAGTGAAAATTCATGCCCTGGAAGGGAAAGGCATCTTGCAGCCTTGTAGTTTGCATGAAGGAATGCTTTGGCCTTGTTAAATTCAAGAGGAGCTTTTGTCATTAGCTTCAGCTGCTAGGATGTCATCAGTGAATTCAAATGTTTTGAAAAGTGGCCACCATCCTTACAAAACATCTTCTTAAGCTATCTTAACTCCCCAAAAGTTCCAATCTATAAGCTTGATCCTTTTGTACTTAGCATATCCCCAGATTACATGTAGGACAGTGTAATGCACACTGGAAGACATTTCTCCCTTTAGCAGCCTTATCAGAACATCATAACTACCAAACCATGAGGTTCAAGAGCAAGATGAAAATTTTACATTGAAGAATGAATCAAAGTAGAATACTAGCTCTGGAAAAGGATTTTATATCATCTACATTAATAAATTGAAAAGTTCTGTTTAGATTTAAGCAAAGAAATATGATGTTTAGTTAGTTTGCTCAGTATCTAGAATCTGCAACAAAAATAGTGGCCTCACTGTGTATTGTTTAACATGATGCAGAACTATCCTGGCATATTTTTAATGGAACGTGAGTTTAAATTTTAAATGTCTAGTGTAAACAGAGACTTTAGCTGTTAACATAGCAGATTTATTGGATAATTCATGTAGATTGTACGTGAGATTTTTAAAGTAACTATAGCATCATAATTTGTAAATTTTATGGCTTTACTAAACATTCTATCTGAAGTAATTCACAGTCCCTGTTTTTAAGACAGTCATTGAGTTCTTGTTTCAGAACCAAAATTTAACATCTAATAGTAAGTGCTGAGTTTAGGAGGATTAGATCAAGTAAAGCTACTTTGCTGTGTAATGTCATTTTATTAGGACATACTATAATGGTTGATGAGGCCAATCAAAATGGATTCATTTAATTGCTAGATATTTCTTTCAGGCCTGACTGCATAGTAAGAATTTAATATTAGTTGTTCTGCACTGGGGTCACCAATCATAGAATCATAGAATCATAGAATGTTTAGGGTTGGAAAGGACCTTAAGATCATGTACTTCCAAACCCCTTTTCTGTACGATACTGGATTTTCTTACATAGATTTCCATGTCTGACCTCGTGCCACCCACAGGGAAGGGCTGGTGGGGAATGTTATGCTCCAAGGCAGGCCTGGATACAGATGCTTTGTCTACTAGGATGCAGTAGACAACTTCAGTGCTATCCCCTTTGCCTAGGCATTTAAACTGCAAAATAAGGGTGCAGCGCTTTTTCTGTATTTGATTCTGGGGTATATAGCTACACAACATAATGGAAAGGCAAGCTCTCTGCTTTATAGTCAGCTCAGAAAACAAATAAGATTTTGGTCTAAGTAACCACTGCACTCAGTGCATATTTCTAACCAGGCTGTGCAGTGGGGTGATTGGTGCAGCACCAAGCTGAGGCCTTTAAACTCTCTGGACAGGTGTGGGGCATCAGTCTGCTCAGCCATGCAGGAATTCTTGGAGTGCACAGCCTAACTGTCTCTGCCCCTGCTCTGTGGAACCCCCCGTCTGGGCCTCACACAGTTTTTGTACAGTCACGTGTTAGAAAATGTAGAGAAGCTAAAGATGTCTCATGCCATTTGCCTTAGGGCATCCTTCTGGTGCCACTCCAAAAGACTGCAAGTCCATAGAGACTGTGTGACATATCTTCCAGCCTCATATAGATGTCTCAGATACTCCAAAGCATCACAAAGGGCGACAGAAGCCTACACGTAAGAAACTGAATCCTGTGTTGCCTGTCCTGTTCCACTGGACTAATGAACTTCACAAGCTACATATATGTTTAAAAAGATACCTCTCTTAAAATACTTAAAGTGTGACTATTGCAGCCAGTTTAATTTTTGGAGTTTATTTTTTCAGGAGGAAGTTGAATAAAAGCATAGCTCAGTGAAATATGTCAGTGCATACTTGCATGGTGCTCAGGTTTATGTAAGCCAGAGTATTTGTAAGCCAGTATTTGACTGTTACTGCTATAATGATCAGAATTTCTCTTTTTTTACTTTCTTCCTTATTTTTTTTAATGCTGAGGTTAAAAAATAGGCTCTTTAATCAGCAGCTCTCTCTAATGCTTCTGCCACGGCAAAATGGTGCTCTTATTTTTCATTAATTAATCTTTTTCGACTGTCTTCTACAAATGTCAGCAGATCACTGAGGCATACGTTTGGATTTCAGCTGCATAAACATATACTATGTCAGTACTCTAGTTTACCCTTTTCATAGCTGAAATCAGCAGTTTAAAGTATAGAGTCTAGGGATTTCTTAGTGACAAATGTGCCACTAACGTCACAGGTGAGGATGGTTGTGTCCTGTCTTGAAAAAGCTCCAGTCAGAAGAGTAGCCCTACCAGAAGCACAGTGAACAGAGGCAACTTTGTTGTGCAGCTGTACCCCAACCCCACATGGGGACTCTCCTTTGCTTCAGCCCCTGTAAGAGCCTGTCTTTCCTCAGCAGATCCATGTAATTGAGAGGGAAAAGGCAGTCCACTGTCTTGGGAAATATTGTCTCAAAGTGTCTGCAGGCTCAGATGGGAAACAAATACATTTGGGTAGCAAAGTCATGATTTTGTTCCTAGTCCCGTGTCTAAAGACCAGGACATTTTTTGGTTTGCTTTTTTAAATGAAAGCAGAATTTCTGTTCCCTGTGCTGAACTAAATGTTACCTTTTCCCAGTAGTTTTCTTTTGCATTATTTGTGTGCCTTTGACTTCCCTGTGAGAGAGTTCTTTGTAAGATTCAGAGGCATTGTTAGAAAATTTCTCTCAAAAGTGAGTTACCAGTTTACTGAGTTAGATCCTTAAAATATGAAAACCAGCACATTAAAGCCAATTTCCAGCAGTTACAGAGTAAATTTTTCCTAAAAATCCTTTACACAATTCGAAGAGGCTCAGCACATTCTAGGGCTGCTTGAAGAGAAAGTTGCTAACATTTCAGAAAATCAGAGCTCAATGAAAGAAAAGCAAAGGTCATTTATATTTTCCATTATGAAATGAGGCCAAATTCATGACCAGCATAATCAGGTTCAGGCCCACTGACTTTAGCAGACCTCACTTATGTCAAGTGTCAGACTGGCTCATTGAAGATAATACCTTGGTTCCCCTTTGATCTACTTTACTGCTGACAAAACCTGTGCATGTATAGGAAGGTCATGCTCCAATTCTCTATAGATACCAGACACATCTACCACCTCAGCTGAACCTCTCACTGGACTAGGTACTAATGGTAAGTATTTACAAAATTAGGATGCTAGTTTCAAAGTATATGGAGATATGGAGATCTACACAATATGTTGCTTGTGGAGTTTTGTGGGTTTTAGAGGGGAGGGTTAAACCAAAAAACACCCAACCAACGAACCAACCAAAAAGCAACAATAACACTGCTGAATGAATTTTCCTTTTTTCTGTTACTTTATATCACTGTGCAGTAGCAGTTGATACGTAACTGACTTCAGAAAGCACCATACGTAAATAAGTATTTCTTATTCAGACAGCATTATTACTAGAATCAGAGCTTTTTCTGGAAAAGAATTGCCAAATTTGGACTTCACTTACATACTCAGAAGAAAAAAAGCCTGTGCAGGTTAAAAATATGAGGACAATAATATTTCTTAATCACACTCTCAGGTTGGAAATGATTTTGCTATCCTAACCCCCTGCAATACTATTATTTTTTTAGAAGTCTCATAAAATTTGTAATGACAAAACCATTTTGAATAGCATGCCTATGTGAGAGTCTGAAACCATGCAGTT
This sequence comes from Micropsitta finschii, assembly GCA_034783455.1. Lineage (NCBI taxonomy): Eukaryota > Metazoa > Chordata > Aves > Psittaciformes > Psittacidae > Micropsitta > Micropsitta finschii. The sequence goes on from JAVHNF010055733.1 coordinate 21,145, forward strand.
TCTAGCATCTGGGCTGAAGTCTTGCTGTTCAGCAAGCTACTCTGGATAGCAACAGATAGCTCAGCAGAGAGCTGCAACCACCTATACAGACATGCCAACCGAAAAAGCCTGGTTTATTTGGTTTAATTGTATTTTTCTAACCATGATGTCTCATTTTGAATTTCTCTCTTTAACATGCAAACACATAAGCAGATGTATATTCTTTAATAAAATGACTGCTGACCTTTTTGGCATCAAATCCATATCTCTGACCAAGATGATCAGAGATTTTTGTGGTCCCCACAGCAGTAAGCAATGTGTGCACATATACATGTATATATTTATACCTACACATATATTAGTTTTTAATGTGTATTTCAAAACGTGTTTTATTTTATGTTTGGTACTTGCTTGTCTGATTTTTCGTGAACTTCTACCTCAGAAGCCTGGCAGAGCAGGGTGGTGGTGGAGGCCCACTGCCGAGCTGCTGGCATGTCTGCGTGTGCCAGTCCACCTCAGCAAGCCTTCCAAGAATGGTCTCCTTTGTTTTGCTGCTGAGGGTTCAGCTGGGGTCCGGTGCTGGTGGTGCTTGGGATTGCTGTGCTAAGCTCCAAATAGGAGAATGCTGGAAGGATGAGATCCCTCATCCCATGACTCGCAGGAGCAAGGCTTCACTGTGATCTGCTGTATGTCTTATGTAAGGGACCATGCCCAGGACATTTTGCTGAGAGCTTTAAAGTTGTGTCACCCATAACTTCACATAGTTCAGACATTATGGTCTGCAAAGTGAGATCTCTAGTGCTTTGCTCTTCTCAACTTTCCCCTTGCGAGTAATGAATTGGGGATGGAAGAAGAAGGAGGAGGGGAAGGTGATAGGGAAAACCGAGGGTTTGATTGGCATGCAGTGATTTTGGACTAGCAGGAAGCAGTCGCCTCTGCTCTCCAGCCCCCACATACTTCTCAGTCCATGTGTGTTGAGAGGGAAAAGAAGCTGATATTTTTCCCTCTAAAATTAATTCCCAGTTAGCTGGTTGCTCCTGGTTTTTACCTCAGAGAACGCTGTAATTGCATTTTTCATTTCAGTAATTATGGAGGATATTAAAATAGGTAGACAGTTGTAGCAATCTGGCTCTTTAGACATATCCACTTGTCCAAGATCAAATGGCTACAGCATATTTAGGGTTACAGTCTCCTTCTTTTCCTTCTTGTTCTCTACTGCTGTGGATTTTTTTTTTTTTTTCTCAGCGTTACCATGGCAACGCTATATCTGGCTGCCAGCTCTGTCGTAAGTTATTGAACTGAGACTGGCTTTTGGTTTAGCAGATAATTAGGTTCTGTCTCACAGGTTCATTTTCCTGTGACTGGGACATGAATATGACCTACAGCTGGCCTCAATTTCAGTGTCACAGACAAAACTTTAACCCTTCCTAGTCTTGCCACTACTGTACCTGCTGTGGCAGTTGGTGGCAATTGCAAACCCTTTCCCAGGGGTGTTGGACACGGCTCACCCTTGTCAGTCCTCGGGACTCGTTGCCCAGGCTGTGCTAATCCCCAGTGAGGAGGGAGACAGTCCGCCTTGCTGGGCGGGTGGGGGAAAGAGTATTGCTAGCACCAGATGAATATTGATTGTCTGGTATGTAGATTTGTTGGAAAGGTAGGTTCACTGTTTGATTAGTGACCATTTAAATACTAGGAATGCAAAGGGTGGTGGCAGCCATTTTTTGCTTAGCTGAGGATTATGGAATATTTACAAGAGGTCTGGTTTAGTGCACAGGGCCCCATCTTCAGCTGGTACCTGTGGCGACGGAGCAAAGCTGTGAGGAACCTCCATGTCATTTCACTGTGTAACTCCCTGATTTGTGTTTTCTTCACTGGGAGAAGAAGGAGGGTCCAGCCTGGAGGTGCCAGGTACCTAACACTGGAGCCCATCAGCCCACAGCACCCAGGCCCTATGGTGTGTGCAGGCAGTGCAGAACCTCACCAGATGGACCCTTAAACTAGCAAAATAAGACCTGAGAAGGAGAAAGATCCACCATTTTCTTCAGCACAGCTCCCAGATGTGCTGTTTTCCAGCATTTGTATGCAGCATAACATGGTCTTACAGTTTTAGGAATTTCAAGCCAAGGCATAAACCTCTATTTGCTCTATGAAAAATCCTACAATAAAAGGTACTGATCAAAGGGAAATTCCATGAGATTTCACTAGCAGATATTTCCTTAATTTGTCCATGGGATGAGGCAGGTTTTTCCTACCCTGAAAAAGCAAGGGAGGTTTCTCTCCCAAAGTCAGCAGATCCCAGAGGGTTTTCCAGCTAAGCACAAGACCATTGGTGTAAGAGTCATGTATCTGTTTCTCTGGGGCTACAGCTTCTTGCTGACTATCTGGCAGCACACACCACAGTGCTGCTGGGACTCACCCCATCCGTGTTTCCTATTGACACTCTTCCTTCTGGGGAATTTCACAATAAATAAAAGAGGCTAGCTGCAAAAATTGATGGACTTCCACCGTTATCCATCACAGGGCTCTTGCATCTGGGGTCATTCTCTGTGTGCACTGTGGACATTTGGGTGGAGATGCTGGCAGGGTGGACACTTTTCCTCAGCTTCCTTTCCCCCTCCCCACCAAATTATTTGTGGCGATGTCTCTTGATTGGGAGGTCGAAGTGTTCAGATGGGGCATCCGTCTTGCCTGTATGGAATGTGCCCTTCTGGGCTAATCTCCCAGCCTGTGCTTGTTGATAAAAAATAGTATGTTTAAAACCTGCCTATTTTACACGACAAAGCAAATGGCATTTCATAGACCAGAAACAGTGACTTCTCAGTGAAGATAACACTGAAAGCTGCAGATTTAGCATATATGTATAACCAAGATGATCAAAAAAGGCCCTCGAGGTATTTCTTGATTAGCATATTTAGTGCGGATTAGACTTTCCTGCAAAGATAGTGTAAAAGTTTTGCTGAGGGGTTAAACTCGGAGTAGGAGTGGGCCAGAGGGGAATGTCCCCCTTGAATTACAGAAGAGAGATGTGAAACTCTGTGTGCCAGTTGGTTGATAAATTATCCAACTGCTAGTGTTAATAAACATTGCCACATCTGGGACCCTGCAGCTCTGAGCTGGGAAGCTGATTGATACCACATTGGCAGCATGTTACAATATATCAGTGGTATATTATTCGTTATAAAAAAAGAATTAATCTTACCACTGAGCCATTGTAAGGGAACATTTTCCATTCTAAGTATAATCACTAAAAAATTATTTCTTTATGTAAGCAATTGATATAATGAAATATATGAAATTTTTTTTTTTTTTTTTGATTTTTTGTTTTTTTATTCCAGGTTTTATAATGAATACGCAGACTAAATAGTTTCAGGTTTTTGTTTAGAGTTGGTTTCGGTGTCTGGCCCTCATATCCTGGCATAATCCTGTAATGTTTCACCTGTGATCACAGTTTAAAGCCAAATGAAACACTGTTTTCATTGGAACCATTGGAGAAATCAAGCAAATATTGCCAGTGGGATTAAGTTTTATAAAAAATAGATAAGAAATCTGAATGTTTGGCCTACAGCAACCTGACATTGTCCCAACAACATCTGCAAATGAGGGCATGCAAACCAGCTCACAAAGGCAGTAAGAAAAAAAAGGCAAAAAAAAAGGTAAAACCCCAGGAAGACTGCATTGTTGCCATTTCATGATTTCCATATTGAGCAGCTTGAATACTTAAACCAAGAACCCTTATTGTAGGTAATTAAGCTCAGTATCCACCACAATATATACTGTTTACCTCAACTGGCAGCAAATTAGTCTCTTCCAAAGGATGCAAAGCTGTCAAGTCCTGAATCCTCAAAGTCCTTCCATAGCTGATGCTCTCTAATGTGAAAGATGAAGACTTGCAGGACCTTGCCTACTCTCAGGTGCTGAGACCAACACACTTGCTTCTGTTTATTCCCAGAGCAATTGCTAAAAATCGAACAACAGAAGTAGTCCAGGCTAGAAGGAGTAAATTATAGCATTTCTTGCATTCTGGCAATCAGTAAACACTTTGTAAATTTATCTTGAGTGTGAGACTTTCTTTGCTGTTTAAACCTTCCCCCCACACACGTGCTTTACAGGATGTCTACCAAAGAAAAAGTAAATGGAAACAAAAAGAAACAAAACCCTGCAACAACTCACCCCAAATTCTATTTTGAAACATTCCTGCTATTGTTTGTTTTTACTGATAAAAGATTTCAGTACTCTGTGGCTGGAAATGGTCAGAGTCTTTGCACTTTCCAAATTTGTACATCCTAATTAAAAGTTATTTACTGCTTTCTGACAGAATCTGCCTCTACATATTGCCTCTGGTGGATGCTGGATACTAAACTTAGTTACATGGAATCATGTCTGAGTTATGTACCTTGAGTGGGCTGTGAGAATACTTCCTCAAGTATGCCTCATCCTTTTGATTTCTTACCATTTTTTATCCTTATGAGGATAAATATACTTTGAATAGTACTTCAAGGGATGCAAAAAAATGTCCCTTAATTTAAATGTTTCATTGTTTAATGAAAAAAAGTGGACGGTGCTTCAGATACTTGGATCAGTTCCTCATATCCATAACAAACTAGCAGTAGTGTAAAATATGCTGGCTTAAAATCAGAAACTATTTTTTTACTACTTTGGTTCTTTAAACTGGATTTTGCCTTTTTTTCTTTTTATTATTGGGCAAATGAAAAAAGGTATCACAGACTTACAGAAAACTCTTCTGAAATGAATGGGCAAGCATGATGTAATTCATAAATTGACATGAATAAGGAAGAAAATACTGTTACAGTATCTACTAGGGTTAATTAAATTACAACACATACTAAGAATGAGAGTAGAAGTACTATCTTTAAAGGTGAAACTTTAGATCATGATGAAACTTAAAATGCTATCTATGGTTCAGATTTTTCAAAAGAAAAATTACTTTATTTTTTTTATAGTCCAAGTGTTGTTTCCTTTCAATAGTTGGTAATATGCCATAGTAGAATCCATGAGATAATGCTACTTTTTTATCAGCTCTGCAGAATGGAAGTGATTCTTCATTGTAAAATAAACAAAATGGTGATAAAATCTCCAACACAGCTAATAATAACATTTGAAGTATTTGCTCCCAACCTAAACATATTTTTGACACAAAGAGCACTACTGTCTTGTGCTTACACTGAGATAAATCATGTATATTAACTTCCTTGGCATTCTTAAGCTCAGGAAGACCATGGCCATTCTCAGAAAAAGACCTGGGCAGAGGCATTCCTCAGAGGAAGGGAAAATAGGTGCTTCCAATGGTGATATCTTGCATGCCAGCATCAGCACTCCAGAGGTGGTGAGGTAGAGCAACGCTCACCTTTGTGGTCACCTTTCTAGTCAGCACAAACATCTTTGGATCTCTAGAGCTCAGTCTCCAGAGCTTGTTTTAGGTTTCGACAAATGTCACCGTGGAAGTCTTCTGAGGTTAAGTACAACAGCTTCAGCAACGTGTTTTCTCACCTGCTGTAGCAGGGCTTTGACAGTCATGCTCGTCCAGGGTGGCACTTCACCAGAGCAAGGAGGTTCATTTTAATGTTTATAAATGTGCACTTTATTTTTAAAAGCATGATGAGAGAACTCACTTATTTATTAAACAGAGAGTTATAGGCTGTATGGTTGCCACCTTAATCACTCACATGTAATCATTCTTACTAGCTCCATGGGTGTGACCTTTTCTAAAATAATTTCCATGCAGTAATACCAATAAGATACTTTAGGCAGTGCATTTCTGGGAATCATTGCACTTCTCAGGTGACTGAAGTCACTCATTCTTTGTCCTCATGCTTCACAACACATCTGAGGCATGAAATTATTCCCTTCCAATGTGATGCCTTCTCCTACTCCTATTGCTTAAGTGATTTTTAAGGATTACTGTGTTAAAAGCATTGTGAGAAATTCAGGGAAAAAAAAAAAGCAGTAATATTTTTCATTAAAGTTATCAACCTCATCCGCATTTCAGTGATTTTTTTTCCAATGTCTGGATCTAACATGCATCCATGGTATCTACTAACAAAAATATGGAGGGTGCAGTATCTTTCTTGACAGTGTGCTGTAAACAAAAATTGTGTCATATATAGCAGAAACTACTGGAACTGGAGAGGTTTTGTATTTACAAGAATAAGAAGAAATGCATTTCTCTGTCCATTGGTGGGTATTTCCAATTTTCTCCTATATGCAGGTACCATTCTTTGTTCCCAGGATTTTATGCATTCAGCTGTGATTTCTCTCTAAACCCTTTTACCGTATCTTGATTGATTTGCAGACAGAATACAAATTCTCTTGAGACAAATGTATCATTATCATTTTAAATTGTAATCTTTTTCAGAAGATGTTGTTAGTTATTTGCCATTAACATTTGAGAACAAAAGGCTGGAGTTTTAACATTTGTTGCAATACTGACAAGCTACAATAGCCACCCTTGGGGCTCTTTTCCCCACATAAGCATCTAGTTGCAATACAAGGAAACAGCATTTATTTTGTGTTCTCTACAAAAGTGTACACAATCACAGAACATAGCTTCTGTGCATTAATTTTACTGTAAGCAAGGACTGTAATAGGCCAGCATGCATTTTACCTAGAGAACAAGAGAAGCAACCCTTCTTTTGGGGCTCAAAAGCTCTCAAAGCAAATGTTTTGGAAAATGGTGTATTTTACTAAGTCATCACTTAGTAAAGTCCTTATTTACAAATCTCTGGTGAGTGCTGATGTCAAGATTGAAGTTATATATGCGTCTGCAAGCTCTGATGAAGCAAAATTTTAGCTGCTTCCATTTCTGCCTCAGTGACAAACTTCATATATTGAAAGAAAATGCTAGAACTATTAATAAAAATAAAAGATCCCTTTGATACCCAAGGCTGTATCACCAACCCAACTGTTTCTCAGTTTGAAATCATGTATATATGTAATCAAATATTTATCAGTAATACGTTACAGCATCAAATGCAGCAAAATTGGTTTACACTTTCACACATTCCATCATTCATATACAGACAGCAAATACCATGTGATAGGTAGTATACAGAAGGTCTGTTTAAAAAGTAAAAAGTAATTTTTTCTAAGAAAGCTGTTTTTTCTATTTATGCTCTTCTTTCTTCTGCTGTACCCAGTTTCAAAACACTTTCATATACCAGGTAAAATGGGAAAAATGAGGTGAGAAAACATGGTTGCTTTTCTGTTTCACTAAGGATTTGCCTTCATTAAAATTGAGATTTCCCTCCCCTCTTTATTTGATGAGATCTGTAAATCTTTATAACATGTATTTTATCTGCCTTTTATATGTAAGACATGATCACTGATCTGCTTATGGCGTTTTTCCTTGCAGTCAGCAAGAACAAGAAAAGTATAACCCTCAGCATCAGCAAACTGGTCTCTTGTTTTTCACAGGTGAGAGAGAGCATCCTAGAAAAAGCAAACTAAGAGGTTTTATATGCCATCATTTTTATACATATGCTGCATGTGTTTTACATGTTAATAATGTCTTGCAGAATGCAATCTTTAATTAAGGACAGGAAAATTGTCAAAATTCTTTTAAGTTTGGTCTCTAAGTTATTGCATCAGATTCCTTTCTGGGAGTTTCACTGGAAGATTCATGATAGCTTGTTTGTGACTACTGCTGGTGTCAGTTGTGCTCACAGTGGGCAGCTACATCACCTTTTTCCAGTACTGAAGGGGCTAGGAAATAAATAGCATACAGGGAATAGGTTCTCTAGAAGCATGAAAGAGTTGTTGTGTTGAGCCAGGAAGGGCCAGTGTGGTATTTGCAACATCATTTTCCCCTTTTCTGATAGATAAATCATATCTGCAGGCATATGAGGTAGCCTGTTTGTGAATAGCAGACTCACTGAATTTCAAGCAAATTGTACTACTGTGGCTTTTCAGAAATATTCATATTTTTTAACTCACTGGTTTTGAAAATTAATCCATCCTGCTTACAGTTTGAAAAGGGAATGGAGCTGTTAACAGAAAATGTTCTTTGATGTGCTCAGCCTGAGTATCAGGAATAGGAGTAATAAGAAACTTCATAAGGTCTCTGGTCCCACTCTCCTGACCTTAATGGTTTACAAGGCTTGGAAAGGACTTTAATCTTCTAGGTCCAATCTGAATGGCAATTCTAAACTCTATGTATCTGAATTCTTTGTCTCTTACTGCTCTGAATGACCATAGGATTTAATATGCCATAGGTTGCTGTGTTATGAAATGTCATATACAGCCAAGTGGTTAATTTCTGTGCTCACCTGGGAGAGGTCTGGGAGATATATACATGTGTTTCACATCTGCTGGTTCCTGGAATTTTGATGCAGTGGTCTTTGGCTTGTTCTTTCTCCATTCATATTGTATCTATTTAAACTCCAGATGTGAACAACAAAAATTAATTTCTTCCTATTCCACTTTTTAGTACTGTCAGATGAATACGAATCTCAGCTCTCTGGAATATATTACACAAAATTTTTATTACATAAGTGTTTTACTTCGTTTAGTGATTGTTAATACTTCTATAGCTGTGAACATATGCATATTTTTATTTTAGACTTTTTAAAGTATGTTGCATCTCCCGGGATGTGATTTTTGTACATGTCATTCTATAATCAATAGTGGTTGTTATTTACATTTTCTTTCTGGCCATTTTTGTATAGTCTGTTATCCTTTTCATTATTCCTAGCTAGAAAATACCAGCATAATTTTATTTGGAACAACTGACATTTTGATAGAAAAAAGTACTTCATTAAATATTTTTAAATGATTCTTGGTTTGTTTTTCTTTTCTTTGTAATACCAGGTATCACCTTTGATTAATAACAATCACGTATAGGCTTTTTTCCTCTTATCTTGGTGTCAGCAGTAATTGGAATCCATATCCATACCCTACCTTGCAATCATGCTGCAAAAGGCCAATAAATTCCCGCTGAGTGTGTTACTTGTTAAATTTAGTGCATTACATTCAGGGTAATGAATAAAAGCAGTGGGTCGTTACTCTCTGGTTGGCAGAGGAGGAGTAAGAACAGCCAGACTCCCCGGAGGCCCTGAGAAGGCTTAAAACTGTGACAAAAAGAATCAAGGGACTCCCTTAGCATCACAGTTCAGTTTGTCTCCCTTAATTTCCACTTCTACCAAGATTTTAGAGGAAATAGTGGGAGATGAGGTAATCTACAGAAATACAAAATATACTGTGCTTGTATACCAGTACTCCCTTGTGCAGATTTTTTCTAGGCAAGTGTGTTTAAAAGTAATGAATCTATGTTAAGAATTGAACTGATGACAGGTTAGACTTTGCTTTAAGAGATGCATGTCACATATATATATATAATGTAATATGTATATATATCAAATCTGTACATATAAAAGTATGATTATAACTAACCAATGTTAACCCCCTGTTGGATTGCTGACTGATAGAAATGAACTCTCAGACTTCTCTTTTGGAATTCTGAGCATTCATTTGGTTGACACAGGAATAACTGTGTCTGTACCTGTGGTGAGAAACAATATGTACTTCAGCTCTGAATATGGACCTGGCAAATTCCTGGTATACAAATTTATGGTGTTAAAATTATGAAAATTCCTTAAGTAAAGTTAGGGAATAACTGAAGGAATCAGACATAATATAGTCACAGTAAAAGGCCACACAAACCTATTTTGATGAGACTAGTAAGGAGTATCAGTACTTCTGCAATCTCCTTTCGGATTTTTTTTGTGCTTCTGAAAGTGTGAGTGCACTCCCTCACCTTGAAAGAGAGACTGGCTTGAGCCCTTCCCATGCCTATGCAGGCGCTGAAGTTACCAGTGAGAGACATGTGCCCCCATGTGGCCCTGCAAGAGCGAAGTAACACGGCCAACGGACCCATAAGCCCACCTACAGTTGGAAAGATGCTCTGGAACCTTTCCCTTTCACCCACACAGCAGCTCCTTATTCCTTTGGGAGACCTTGAAAAGGAGTCTAGGATGATCACATTCAACCTCAGTATTCTCTGGGCCTAAGAAATTATAATTTTCTGCAAGATTTTGACTTTTACTGAAGCTGCACTCTTTTCAGGGACACCCGCCAGCAACAAAAATCTCAGCAAATCTCCTAACTGAAAACACTGAGCAGCAAGTGAATTAAGTAAACACGTATCATGTAGAACCCAAGTAACTACATGTTTTATTTTCAAATTAACTAAAATCCGACAAACAGAACAAAATTACAGGGGAGATCTTATCTCTGCTGCAGTAAGATCAAAGATTTTATTTCTTCAGGGTGTTATCAGTGTAGAGATGCTTTATTTAATCTTCCTAAAGTAGTGGTTTTTTGTTTGTTTGGTTGGGGTTTTTTTAACAGTAAAGGAAATGTCTTTCCTTTATCCTTCAAGAGTAGAGGCAGATTTTAAAAATTACAGAGGAAGCATAATCTCTGTGGGATAAATCCATCACAGGATTCTGGTTATCTAGCTCTTCTAACTGTTCCTGGAAACACCTAAAGTTAAAATTTAGATCTTCGAATAATCTACTAAATTCATGCTTGGCCTTAAAGTGCTGAAAGTTTATACGCACTTGCATTTTCATCAGTAAAGCTGTTTATATGACTACAGTTCTATTTCTGAACATGTCTCGACTGTGTTGAACTTGTAGCCAACTTGGCCAATTTTGGGAACTACAAAGTGGATGTTCTGGTACTTGTATCCCTTGCAAATCCTGTTTTGATCTGCACAGTGCACTTAAGTAAGGAGATTTCCACAAAATACAGGTGGAAGGTGGGGTATTGAGAAAGTGTCAGGCTCATTCTATCAATGGATAAAGCTCTGATGGTGCTACACAAATGCTGTGGAAGAGCAAAGCAGTTCAGGCAACATGGCAGGAAACATAGCAAAACTGCAGCTGATTTTTTGCAATATTATAGCTTAATATTTGCTGAAATAATTTGTTTCATGGTGAGAAAAATTTTAATAGAAAAACAGATGGAAGAAAATAAATCATGCAGATCTTCAACCTCCATATCTACATGTGAGATGTACTAGGGTGTTCATTTCTTTTAGGGTTTTGAAGAGTCTGGGTTTAAAGTCAGAATAATTTGTTTTATAAAATTACATATATAGGATAGCAGTACTCTGGTACTGGACTGTATATGCAGTCCAAGAAGTACCTGCGTTTGGCAGTTCAAACCCAAGACAGGCCTCTGTCACCAGAGAGAAAAGCAATATCTCAACAGTACAATACACTGCATCAGCCCAGGTTGATAGAGCCTAACATAAACCTTTCCCAACATGAAAAGCAGTATTTTGTTTAAAAAAACAGTAATGTTTTGGTATGGCTGATCTCATGCAAAATGAAATATTTGGTGTAATCTGATGTTTTAAATAAGAATGTGGCTCGTGCTGCTGCTAGGAAAAACTTTTTCCTGAAATTGCCCTGTTTATTATACTAACCTTGCAACATATCCTGGTTCAGTCTGGTAATCACATTAAAAATTAAAATGACAAATAAACATTTCTAAAACACGAATACACGTGAACATGCTTATGGAGTATACACACAGAGAGAGGTTTTAAGATCAGTTCTTTAGGAGGATAGTTCTGGCTTCTGATGTGGTCTTGTGGGAAGTCTTTTGAGTAGTTTTAAGTAGTTTTCATTAGGGAATTCAAACAGGTCCCTGATTCTCTCCTCATTGAACTGGAAAATACTGCAGATGAGTCCAGATCCTCCAAAGAAATACTTCTGAACCAGCCCAGAAAGTAGGCTAGAAATATCTACTAAATTCACATTTCTGAGACCTCCAGTCCTGGATCTCAAGTCAGGCAGTGGTTTTGCTCTGTGCCAAGCATTGACATTTGTTGTTGATAGATTTTTATTTCACCTTCTCATGTTCAACATTCCTTTGAGCTGGAACATTTAGTTTAAAGATGTCTGAGTGCCATGGATAGAATCATCTTTAATCTTCTTACCACGAGAAATTCTGAACGAGCAGATCCAGGTGCAAGGGTTGTTGATTGGCTAGAAGTGTTTTATATCAAAGAATTAATTTTTGCAGAAGGTTTGTGGATTTTGTTTTTCTTTTAATCTGTGCTGTTTTGTGCACTTCTCATCTCTACCTTTTTTCCACTGCTCTGGGGGCAAAATATACTATAACAACAATGCTGAATGTAAAAGCTCTATGTAAATACTTTGATTGTTTTAAAGGCCCATTATCTGACATGAGGACTTCATGTTTCTCAGATATTTACTTTACTTTCTAGACAACATGTGCAAGTGAGGTCTACATAAGTAGAGCTAAACCAATATATCTGGAGAAGTAATCAGCCAAAGTACTGTATTTGTGTCCTTTCCAAAATAACAAGTCTCTTGCTTCTACTGCCAAGATCTGGCAGGTAGCTTTAAGGAGATTAATGGCCCTGGCAATTGTTATTATTGGTGCCTTTTTTTCCATTCTTACCCCTAAATTATGACATTACAAATACTTATTTACTGTATAGCCTGAATGTACTGAAAAAAAGCAGACTAGCATATGGGATGTTGTGATCTGACCATGTATTTGTTTATGTTCTTTAAGGTACTGAAGGAACACAGCCCCCTAAATTACTCGAGGGAGCAAAATCAGCTGTCCTTTCAGAGGCAGTCTATCAGTCATATGAAGGTTATTTCGGTCCTGCCAGTATGGTAATGTGTTTGCTGGAAGTTGACTCACCACTGTTGAAGGTGGAGTTGAAGTTACTGGCAAGTCTCATATGTTAGTTCTTCATCTCTAACTTGCTTTGATCAACTAACATTGCTGCCAGGATGAGGTCAGATTGTTCTTATCATCAGTTTTTCTTCTTAATTTGGTGGTTGGTTACCAATTGTATTATAAATACTCGAGTATTTTCTCCTATGAAAACTTTTTTGTGATAGGGTCATAGTATGGGAAAAAAATAGATTAAGTAATATTATTTGGATCCTAGTTGAAAAAATATCCAGTGACCTGTTTCTGTTTCTTGTCAAAAACTAAGATGAACAAATATGCACTGAACTAGTAAATAGTTCTGTGCAAGTACTGGGAGTTCCTCTTCTATTTCAGCATACTTTTTTTGCATGGTTTCTTGATGTGGTGGAAAAAGACCTCTGGGAACGTTTGTGTAAGCATATTTCCTAGGCCACATGAAGATGTGTCTGTGGCTACTGGATGAATAGTTTAGAGAATAGCATACCAAAACAGGTGGAGATGTACTCTCTGTGGGTTGGTTTTTTTAATTCATGCATTTTTCTGGGTGCTTTTCTTTTACACCAAGCTTTAGATATTCAAGTCATTAAAGGACAGTCTTCAGAATTTCAGTTTAAAGTTCCAAAGCATGGTATCTTACCTAAGGATCTTATTCAAACTTTGGTCTTTAAATTCATAGCAAGTAATGCCTTTTGTTTCATTATTATTATTTCTGAATCTGGCTGAATTCTCTATTTTAGAGTTTTTTTTCTTATTAATTACTCTTTATCAGAGCCCTGAGAAGGCCTTAATGGCCCTGAGCAGCCCCACCTGCATCCCTCATCCACACTCCCATCTGTGGGTCCACCAGTTATATATAAGCTCATGCCCTTAGTGTAGTTTGGTGAATTTATTTTGGGTGCTGGATTTTAGTCTTCTGAAAGGATGCTAAGGAAAACATGTTCAAGAATCTGGTGGGTATATCTGATTGTGAGGCTTCTCAGACTCTTCAGAGGTCTCATCTGCAGAATATTTTTATCTCTAAGTAATTGTCTGCAGAAAATAGTTGTTTTATCTGTAGGTGCTTCTGTTAAGGCCTGTAGAAGTGTTATGTGTTCCACTGCTCTTGTATACTAATTTCTGACTCTTCTATTAGGGAGGGGGAAAAAAAAGGAAGGAAAATGTCTACCTATTTTATTTAAGCTTTTCTTCCCCTTTCTTTTAGTGAAAGTTGAAGATAGAATAGGGAATTGATAATGGCACGTTCTAAATAGCTTACTTTTTTTGTTGTGGCTTATTTTAATGAAAAAGTCTTTTCCATTAAATGTAGGCTTTGAGGTATTTTGGAAAAGTAGTAAAATTATAGTTAATTTGTTTATGACAATATCTGATAGAAGTATAAAAATGTAAAGCAGAAGGGATCTAAAAGAGAATACAAATGAAGAAGGAAGACATTTTAATAACTTGGAGAGCTGCTGATATCTTAGAACTAGTAAATTCTCACTTGACAGATTTAAATACAGTCTAGTGTAGTTATGGACTTTTTGGGCCTTACTAAGGAGTCTAATGAGTTTTGCAGATGAAAATAATACAGGTAAGGGTTGGAGAAGGGTCTTCTAGACTGTCACAGCCTGTGATGTTAACAGCTAAGGAAATCCTCTGTATAAAAAAGCAATAGTTAAAAGAATCACTGTCCCCTAAGTGAAATAGAAAAGGAAAATGACAAAGAGGAGCCTTGTGCAAACCTGAATCTGGAAAAGCACCTAAGCATACTTCTGAAATCTACAGCTGTAGAGGCTGAGTTGGAGAGTTCTTATACAGGTTTTGCAGAACTGGAGAACTTGAGGTGCTGAATGTCTTCTGGCCTCACAGAGAAATCACAAATAGGACTTTGAATGCTTATAAAAAACACCATAATTGATGCTACTAACGATTTTTCCAGCTGGTGAGGAGAAGAAAGAACATAGTGCTGGAAAATAAGAGATTACTGGGGTATTTTTATGTCTATATCAAAAGGAAGTAGGATGTTTTAGCAAGACAAGGAAAAGAACTGGACCAGTCTACCTGAAAATATATAATAATAATAAAAAAATTAAAAAAATATGTAGAAGCTAGGGCAATTCTGTGAGAGACTCTTGGTCAAAGAGATTCATCTAAGCCCAGGTCTCATACCAGGTTTACTTTCAAAACAGGGATTTGAGTCCAAAGGACAAAGGTGACAAAGACTTAATTTCCTTTGAGCTCACCAGGCATCATCCTTACATGTAGGTAAGTGGTATTTAATTAGTAAGCATTGTGTGTCAGAAGTGTCTCAAGTAAATGCACATCAGTATAAGCCTAGATGAAACTTGTGCTTGCAGTTTATCTATTATTATGGTGATGATGATATGTGTGTATATATAATGGGAACTATAATTCATCCCTTAAAAATAACTGTATAGAGTGAGTCTGAAGGATAAGAGCAAGGTTAACTTGGAGAGAGAAAGAACAATATAGATATCAAGTTCTGATCTGTGATTCCAAAAGCTTGTTTATAATAGGAAATACCATGATAGGTGGCTGGTCTTGGGACAGCTATTTGGCTAAAATTTTTTTCTTCTGGCTGAAAAACTTGCTCAGAGAACAGCATTGAGCTTGGAAATTAATCTTGGAACGGGAAGCTTAAGAGTTTTTGTAAGAGCTTTGTAATCTTTGTAACAGGTACAAAGCTGAGTTGTTTGATTACTTGATTGTGAGAAGATTGTTAGTATGGTTGATTTATATTTGCTTCTTAAGCTGTAGCTGGCCTTGTAGAAACCTGAGTGAGGCTACCCATCAACTTGAAATGTGGAGATTATGCCTTGAGAAATATCAAACCCTTATATGAAACATCTGACAGAAATAATGTGTCCAACATTGCTTTATTATCCTGACACTATATTATCATAACACATGTTCAGCTACAGATCTGGATACATAATATTGCAAATTCAAAAGTTTTCCAGTGTTTTTTCCTAATGAAAATATGTAAAACTATAAGAGATGTTACTGCGAAGCCTAGATTATAGCTCAAATTTATGTAATAGCAGTTGCTCACTACCAAAGTTATATTGTAATCCAGAGACACAAATGATCTGCTGAGCAGTTGCTGTACATACAGAGCTGTCTGATCATGTTGTGAAAGCTTATGCCTCTGATTCAGATTCTGGAAAGCATTAAAGCACACACAAAGCTATATGGACAATGTTCTTCAAGTTTTTGTGGAGGTATATGGTCTTATTTGTGAGAGAACCCCATACCTGAGAATATTTTTTTTGAAGCTCTGTTGTATACCGTTAATGTTTGAAGATCCTACCCATTAGAAAAGGATAGATCATTATGAAGCCTACACATTGAAATGAAAGATTCTTCTTAAAGTAACATTTATGACTCAGTGAGAGGAAAGATGTTTGAAACTTTTAGCATCCACACTGGTGGGAGACATTTCATGGAACCATGGAACCATGGAACCATGGAACCATGGAACCATGGAACCATGGAA
>JAVHNF010055735.1:1772-13673 GCA_034783455.1 Micropsitta finschii
ACTGAAATGGGGGTAAGTCAGATAACCACGTACACTTGCAGTGTGGTGACTGATGAGTTACACGCTTCCAGCCTTTGCAAAACAAGCAGAGCCGCTCGTCATGAAGCGTGATCTACAGCCGAGGCAGAAAAGCTCCGCTCCGCAGGGAATTTGCTTTATGGCTGGGGAAGTGGCACGTGCTGCAGGGCCTACAGTAACGCTATCTCTCCCCTGTGCTTAACGAGCATTATGCAGTGCTCTTTCATTCAGCATAACTTTTATGTCTAGCAAATTAAATTCTGGGGCAAAATAATTACATGTAAATGCTGCTGGGCTGTTATTCACCAGAGGCCAATTTTGTAGCCATTTGTTGGCATTTGAAATGTCAGTTTTATTGCACTGTACTATATGCAACGTGTAGGTCAAAAATAGACCATGAAAGGCTCCAATCAATTCTGCAGGTGTAAATTTTGGGGTAGGTGGACATCAGAGAGGAAAATAAATTACCTCTGTTAAGCCAAATGAATTCTTTACTTTAGCTGTGCTTGGTGCCCCTGAACATCGCCATGGGCCCGGGCACGCAGCCCCAGAGCCTCCCACTCCTCCCTGAGCAAGTGGTTTCCAGATGTGTTTTTCAGCTGGAAACCTGGTGTTAACCAGGCCTGGGGCAGCAGGGAGCTGCTGATCACCAGCCATGCAGGTTATTGTTATCGATGGGCTAAGGAGTGGTTTCATACAGTTCTGCATTCACCACCTAGCACCAGGATCCCAATTTGAATTAATGCTATATTAAGAGCAGCAGTACCATTGTTTGGAGAACTAGGCTCCCTCTGTCCTACAGTTTAAAGTTTCATGGGTACATGCTCGGTTTTCCAGGTATCTGGATCAACATTTCCAACCCTCTCTTCAGGAAGCACAGTCAATATCTGTCATTCAGGTGGAAACAGTTTAGCCTCAGCTGTTCTTGACATTGTGCGGATGCCCAGAATAGGCTAATTGCTGCCTAATTGGGAGTTTATTTAAACTGTTCCACCCTGCTCTGTGGAAAGCAAACCTTGAGATATGCAGGAGCCAGCCTGCCGGTGCCGCATAGGGAGGGTTTGCCTTGTTCAAGCTCTGATGGAAGAGCTGTGCATGTTCTTGCACATCACTGGATGCTCTCTCCCTGTAAAGTTCCTGTTGACAGGGACACCCCCACTCTGCTGCTTTGTCTCACAGTGCTCCTGAAAAAAACAATCAGTGTAAACTCCTGTCATCTCCTCATAGGACAGATGACAGATGAGTTGTAATTGCTACCCAGCCCTACAGGAAGCTAACTTCAAGAGGAGTTAAGGATTATCTAGCTCTATGTCCCTGGGAGGTTATTATTTTGGGAAATTAATTAGTTTAGACCTATTAGAAATATAGAGGGAGAGCTGGAGACTGGCAGGGCACAGACAGCAGCAGGCTTTTCAACAGATTGTGAAGACTCTGAGTGAAAAGGGCAATTTTATGTTAAAAAAGTTGCTTCTTTCCCCTTTGGGGCTTTATTGTTCTGAAAATAAAATGTGTTGAAGTTCTGTGAGGCAAACAGCTTTATCCTGCTCTCCTCCCAAACAGGGTGTCTGTACGTGGAGATGTGAGTTGTGTGTGTCCTACTGACCCTGGGATGTGCTCTGGCTACCGCCAGGACCCATCTCCACCAGTGGCCATGAGCAGAGGCAGACAGGAGAACAAGGCAGATCTCTGACCTTCCCCCAAATACTCACCCTTCTCAGACTGGTTTCAGCTCCTGAAACCTGCGGTGCGGAACAAATCTGTTGCCTTTACTGTCTGTTAATGGATTTCCCTCCATTGTATTTGTCCACTCTGCTTTTTATTACTATTAAACCTGTGCTTTTAGCGTTGAGATACAGCAGTTCATTGTAATGTCAGATGACAAGATGAGGTCTCAGTGAATGTGGTCCCTCCTCCGGGCAAGAGCAGCACCGCCTCCCTGGGTGCGCTGAGTTACAAAGTCCCGTGGATGGCAGAGAGGTTTTAGACGCTTGTTAAATGCGCTGCACCCGTCAAGCGCAGCCCCGGCCCTGCACAGCGCTGCGGGGCTCCGGGGGAGGCTGCTCCCAGCACCCGCAGCCTGCCCGCCCCGCAGTGCCCGCTGGAAGGGGACCTTTCCGTGCAGCAGCTGTGCCCCCGTGCCCGTCTGTGTAAAACAGGGAGCGCGTTTCCTGCTCTGGGCTGGAGAAGCGAGCACTCAGCAAAGCGCTCCGGTGTACACGGAGATGCTCTGCTGACCAGGGCCCCATCGGTCATGTCCGAACTCGTCTGTGAGCAAGCCCGTAGGGGTTTTGCTGTGCGAGGCCGTCAGCACGGGTGCTGGGAGCAGCAGAGGCTGCTGCAGCGCTCCCGAGTGTCCGATGGATGCTGCAGTTTGGGCTTAGATGGAGCAGAGGGAAACTACACCGGGATCTGAGATCCCAGGCACTCCCCGCTGTCCTGGGGTGCCGAATCAAGGCTGGTCCAGGACACCCGCTTGGTTTTGTGCTTTGTGGAAGGCAGCATCCATTCTTGCCGTTTCAGCTGTGAGGAGGAGAACTTGTGCACATGCAAACTGCAGATGGACGGGGACTCCGGTCCTGTGCTCTGAGCCCTGACTGTGCCAAGAAAATAACAAGGTTTGGGATTGTTTATGTTTCTGGTAGGAGATTCTGTGATTCTCTGGTTTATGCAGCACACTCAGGAGGGTTTTATCACAGCAAGGGGGGAGATAGGCCCTGAAATGGATTTTCATGCTCCGAGCTTCCAAACACAAGCACTGTGCAGCTTTCAGTTTGTTTTGCAAATCCTTATCATCCCACAGTTATTGCTTGTGAAGTGGAGCAAAAAATGAAAGCCACTGAGGGCTGGATGGCAGGAGCTGTCCTCTGCGCCTGGCTCAGCTCTCATGCGGCTCTGGGAGGGCACAAGCCTGCCTCTGACAAAAGCCTCCAAAACTGGTATCTACACATACTAATGAGTACGCAAGTTTGGCCTCTAGGAGCTGAATGGACCACACTTCTGCTCTGTATGAGCTGTTCTCAGAGAGCCTGCTCCTGGGGTTCTTCAAAATCATTTAACCTCTCAGTACTTGATGTATTTGGTAACAGATTCATGGTTTGCTTGGACTTACTTAAGGCAGAAGGTTAAACACCAGCAGGCTATAACTGTTTAGATGTCATAACAGAGCTCACCTGTTAACACTGAAATGGGTGGGGAGGAGAGGGAGGGGTGGCTGTGGGGGAATTTAACTCGCTATTGAACCCATCTTATCTAATTGCTATCAAAATGCTCCAGCTGCTGTAGGCAGGTTTTGAAGTTTAAGCATAAAAGGAAGCTCCTAATGTGTATTGATAAGAGGGGCAGAGAATTGTGGGTACTGTAAAAGGTTCCTGTTGTTTGTTCCAAGCCCTCAGTGCAGCTCTGTAGTCCCTGGCTCTGTTCCTGCATTCCTCTCCTGTGTCCTGGTTTGTGTCTGCTTCTGTTCCAGTGCGGGTCTCGAACACGTAAATATGAGAGGTATGGCTTGGCCCCTGGGTCTGTTTAGTGCATCCCACCCCATGCACAGGCTTATGTGTGCTGGGAGGGGCTGTGTCCTTCCAGCAGCCTGCTAACACCCTGCTCCACAGCCATGAGGAGATGCAGCATCACCAGGGAAATTATTCGGTGTGTGCATCAGGCTTTCAAATCTGGGACATTCACGTGTGTGCTCTTCATGGGTGTTTTGAAAAGAACACATTTAGCGGGAGGCAGAAAAGGGTTGTCTGCTCCTGCAGCTAATGAGGCTGCACCCCTCACTGAGAAAAAGAAGCTGAGATTCAGGTGTAATTCCAAAGCTCCAGCACTTAGGATTGACAAGAAACTACTGAGTATTTCCAGAAGAGCGCTCTCAGCTCTGGTGATTTAGAGCTGAAGGCTGGTTAGAAGTGTGGTTTTGTGTGTATAGTCATAGTAAATGATTAAGATTACATGGAAATGCAAGATGATTTCTTGTAAGCAAACCTCGTGCAGTATTTCACAATAGAGCATCTCTTTTGCAGGACAAGAGGGATTTCTATAAAGGTTTCATTTGTCTAACCAAGGCAAAAATATTCTGTTTATAAAGTGAGTGAAAGCATCCGTGGAGTACATATAAATGGGCTTAAAGTAGGTCAGCGTGGCTTCCCGCAAAGCAAACTGCAATGGGTTGGAATGTGCATTTGCTGGGAGGGCTGGCAGGAAAGCTTCGTGCCACCAGAGCTGCTTGATGTGATTGCTTGTACTTTAATCTCTCTGAGCTGGTGACCCTGGGAAAAGCTTCATTAAAGTCAATGAAGGTGTCCATGGAGTGCCTGGGTTGTCTCCTCATATCCTGGCTGCTGCGCTGCTGCCTTTTGCCACGTGCTTCCCTCTGATTCCCTCCCTGATCCTCGGAGAGGATGAAGAATCAAAGCTGAGCTAACTCTTGGGTGCCTCTCTGTGTGCAGATGGAGTCTGGGGTCGTTGGTGGCTGTGGGCTGCCCATGGACACAGGCTGTGGAGCACAGCTCAGAGGGTGCTGGGCTGGGAGCTCACAGGGAGCCCAGAGGCTCTGCTCACCAAAGCACTGCCCTGTAACAGGCAGCAAACCGCAGGCTGCAGCCAGCCCTATTCCTTGTTACAGCCCTTTTCCAGTGCCAAATCAATTTGATTCGCTAATTGATTATTGCAGTTATGGGTAGAGAGACTGAGATAGGGGTTGAACTGGGAGGAGAGGTTGTTTAATGGGAGTGGAGACCAGATGCTGAGAGCAGGCAACTGGGAACAGCAGCACGGTGGCAAGTGGGAGCTCGTGTTCAGGTTTTCCTTTCACTTGGAAATGACTGGGGGGATGTGGTGATAAAAGGCTGAGGAGAAGGGAGGCTGCACAGCATCTTCCCTCTTGCCCTGCCCCTTCTCCCCTTCCCTCTGCCAGCACCAGCCAGTAAATGATCCTGTTCTTTCCTATTGCTGGTTGAGCTTCTGGGTAAGATGGAGTCAAATTATTTGCATGTTCAAAGGGAGAAGATAAAACCAGACTGGAGCATATTTTATGGCTCTTTATAAAATGTTGATGTGTGTTGCTGGAGTAGATGGAAAGCCACCACCAGGGCTGGAGGGCAGAGAGCTGCTCCGAGAACCTGAATTAATGCTGAATTAATGCAGGCAAATAGGTAGTAGAAAGCAAGAATATGCAGTTATAGATGGGAAAATAAATGTTTTATTTTCTTATTTGGGCTGCCAAGTGAGAGAGGCACCTGATTAGAGACCTCTGGTTTTCATGCAGCCCTAAGGTTGTGTGTTCTGTATTCATAGCTCAGCTTTGGACAGTTCCTCATTAGAAACCGGGAGGACAGAGTACCAGGAAGATGGAGGAGCAGCAAAACAAACACAGTTCAAGCAGTCGGGGCTTGAGCTGTGTGTGGGTTTTTAATCTCCAGCTCTTTCAAAGTACAAGACATTTCATGGGACTGGCGCTGCCTTAGTCTTGTTGTCAGCTGTCAGATGTAATTATTCTCTCTGTCCATCCGCTCCAGAGGTTTCTCTGTGCACCAGGATGGCTGTTCTGATGCAGGAACACATTTGCACTTTCAGCGTGGTTGGTTGTGACCTAGTATTTATTTAAGAAACCCAGGCATAGAGAAAACCAGCAAATACCCGATTTCCTTTGTATTAACCACCCAGGATTCACTCCAGGCAAGGATTAAGACTTCTTGCTGCCTCTGTATCAGGAGCCAATGTGTACTTCTGTTGCTGATGACCAAGTCTGTGTGTGGGGCTCATCCTGTGGTCACCTGTAGTTATGGGAAGCTCCTGCTGGCCACCAGTGCGGTTCTTTGCTGTGAAGTGCCATGAAGGTCAGCCCTGCCTGCATGCTCAGTCCCGCAGCTCACTGCCATCCAGCTGTGCTCTGGTCCAGGGGTGAGGTGCCAAATGTTCATCCACAGCTGTGTGCTAAAAGCTTCTGAATGAGCTGCTCTGATTCTTGTATGGATCCAGCATTAGTCCATCAGTATTATCTACACATCTGTGTGATGTGACGTGCCTTTGAGTCTAGCTTGACTCCCTTCATGGAAAGCCTACAATTACCTCAAGGTAATCTTTTTGCTCGCAGCTCTGACATTTCTGGTTGATGGGCTTCAAGCTTCACTTGGGTTTGGGGAAGCCAATTTTTGTGCCTCTGTACAATGGTGGCATCATTTTAGTGTTCAGCATACACGCACCGGCTTGCAGCTGGATGGCTGGGGTAACGTCACCTAAGAACTGTTCGACGCGCTGCCAGCCTGTGGGCGTTCTGTGCCTCGGAGCTGATCTCCTGCCTCCAAAAGCTTCGCTTCAGGAGCGCTTTTTGAAGGTTGTGGTCTGTAATTTTCTGTTGTGTTCTGGCAGGCAGGAACCAGCTGGGTCCTCAGAGGGCTCAGAGAGTCCCAGCTTCTCTGACCTGTGAGCTTCTGCTGCCTGGATGGGTCCCTGATCACCCTCTCATGGTGCCTCCGTCTCCAATACATCAGAGCAGTGTCTACATCTGATATGTGCATTCACAATTCCGCATATCTGCATATCATCATACTTCACCCACTGTAGGCACCATAAAGAATAAAATCATATTATTTTGCAGTTTTACTGAAAATTATTCAGAACATCATACCTAGAAATAAATGGGAATTAATATAACTAATGTGAAGGTATCATCGTTATACAACCACTTGCTCATACACAGCTTGTGCATGCTCAGTTGCCTGGTTGTACGTACAAGTTGGTTGTGTGATTCTGTGTGCATACAAGTTTGTGACAGTTATAACGTGCCTGGTTCAGGAAAGAAGAGCTGGAAATTAAATGCTTGAGAGAGGATGCAAATACCTGAAAACCAGCAGGAGCTCAAAACGCTTTGGAGTCTGAGAGCCGTTGAGGAGCCCTCACGCTCTTTCTCTTACACAGGCACATGCACGAGCCCCCTCATCAGCTCTGCAAGCTCTGCTAACACAAACATCTCCCGGTTGTGTTTTCAGTTCTAAACCAACACTCTCACCATCTGCATAATGGAAATTCTCTGTTGCTTCAGCCGGGATGCGGCTGCTGCCGCGTGAGGCTGGTGTGAGTGGCTGAGGACCTGCCACATTGCGTTAGGCAGCTTTTGTTGTTGTTGTTCTAATGAATAAATTCCAGAGAAGCCTATTATTAATTAAGCTGCAATATGGCACAGTTGGCTGGTGGCGAGGAGACGCTAACTTGATCTGAAGGACCCATCTGCAGAACTTTCTGTGTCGGAGCTGCAGCCCAGTTGTCACCATACACTGGAGGGCACCGTTGGCAGCGCTTCAGTGCGTTACGGTGCCAAAAAGGTGCCTTTGGAAGATAGAAATAAATTGGAAGCGTGGGGATTGGCTGTGGTCTGCCTGCCACAGGTAGGTAACATGGGGACAAGAAGCAGCTCAATATGCTAGAGTCTTGGGTTTCAGTAGATGAAAAGAACTGCAAGCATATGCTAAACTATTCTCCACATGAATAACAGTTTCTAATTTGCTCAACACACCTCTAATAATCCTGGCAGCTTCTCTCTTCATAATTAACATCTTCATTTTGTTGCATTCTAAAGGTGTAATGTGAATTCTGGCTTGGAGGAATTCAGCCTCTGGTTTCAGCCCTGAGAAGTGGAGGTTTCTTTAAAGGATGGAAGGAGCTTCCTCCCAGCTGGGTGAGCTGAGCATGGAGCAAGCTGCTCTAGCGGAAGGTATCCCTGCTCATGGCAGGGGGCTGGAACTGGGTGAGCTTTAAGGTCCCTTCATCCCCAGCCACTCTGTATCTATGAAAGCAACTTGCCTTCAGTGCTCAGTTACTCTGCTCTCCACTGGGTAGCAGAGCAACACTTACATTTCAGCTATAGAGCATCCCTGCCCCACAGCTCCTCCCCGTCCTCTGCCCTGGGAAGCCTGACATGGGCGGCGCATCCCGTGGGAGCGGGCGGTGGGTGCATCCCTGTGGGTGCAGCCCTTACCCGCTTGGTCTGAGCCCATGGTCACCAAGGGCAGAAGCAGTGTGATGTGTGTGTGGGCTGGAGGTGCACGGGGGGGTTTGGGTGGGGGCAGGTGTCCATGGTGCACATCAGCCAAGGCTGGTGCTGCCAGCACCTCCTGCGGCCAGAGGAACCTTTGTGCTCCCCAGCCCCGTATGGCCTCGCAGCAGAGGAACTGGCTGCATGAATTATTCCCATATAACACAAGTTATTTTCCTCCCACAGCTTCTCCTCTCTCCATGACCTAGTTACTGACTCGGTACATGCAGAAAGCCACGGGAGTGAAAAACAGATATCTATTTGAATAAGAGAAGTTGATTACTATTTTAAGCTCCTATAATGTAGAAGCATTTCAAGCTCAAACACCCTACTCATCTATAGCAGTGAGACAACTATAAAGGCTTCTGCCTCCCTGTCCCACAGTTTGACAGTACTGTAGGTTTCAGGCAATTAAAATCCCTTCATGTGTCTCTTGTGTACCTGTTGTAGTCGCTGTATTCTCAGGCCAACGTGATTCAGACTTGAAACAGTGAATTACCTTGTTTGGAGGAGGTTTTAGAGGCTGTTTTACCTAATTGTCACAAGGTGAGTATTTTGGATGGATTAATTTAATCAAATGACAGTTGAGTTCCTGTACTGCTCTGGGACAGAGGCAAGGCAAAGCCCCGGTGTCTGTAGCTGCTGCAGATATTGCTTGTTCCTTTCCCCATCCTTCGGAAGTGAGCTGCAGCTGCTCCCCCAGCAGATTAAGGAGATGCTGTAGGTGCCAGTCCTCAGCTCCAGAGGTTTGGGATGTGCATCTCCCGCAGGCTGGGGCTTGGGTCAGGTGTTTGGGGCTGCTGCAGCCCACAGGGACCCTGGTTCTGTTGGGGGGGTGCTGCCGCCTGCACAGCAGCTTCCAGTCAGCTCTGAGGAGCGCAGGGAATGAGCTGGGGTGAGGGCTGGGTCCTCTAGGGCTGAGGAACTAAACTGGTAAAAGCTTTGGTCAGGCAGAGCTCCTAAACCTGACCCAGTTCTAGCCTTTCTGTGGAGAGCATACACATCAGGTCATGCTTCAGTTAAAGGTGAGTGTGAAGTTCTTCCTCCCCTGGAATTCAGCACGTATGTAAAACGTGAGCAACGCTTCAGTTCTTGACTAAAAGAAGATGTAACTTGTATTTACGTGCTCCCAGATAGCAGTGCCTTTTCTGTGTGCTCTGGTCTGTCTTAAGCTTCAGATCTAGATGTGAGCTTGGGCTTTGTGGTCACCTGTGCGGTACAAACTGATGCCCCCCGCTCTGGGACCTCTGAGAGCAGCAGCTCTGGTGCTGTGTAGCCCTAGCCTGTCTCCATTGCTGTGTTAGTGCTGTCTCTGCATCAGATCTAGAAGGGTCTGGGCTTTTTCCCCACTTAACAACAGCTCTGTGCTGATGGCTGTATCACCAGGGGACAAACCGAGCCTGAGGTGCAGCCCCTCCACAGCACTGTGCTTGGTCAGAGCTGCAGGACCACAGATCCAGAGTGAGCAGCTTGCTCCTTGCAAGAGGAGACACCGCTGCCAGGCTGATGGATCCGGCGCAGCTGGGTGACCCAGAGCTGCTATCTCCAAAGGACAGACTGCAGCTGTGATTGATAGCACGGGACACCCGAACGACAGGCAGGATGCAATTGGAAAGACAGAACTTGTGCAAAGAAAACAGGGGGGCAGCCCCTCAGTCCCACAGTGCTGCGATGCTTCGGTTGCCTTCTGCTTTTTCCAGGGAAGCAAAGAGATTTTCAGTTGTTGTTGCTTTCCCCAGGGGGCTGCTGGGGATATTTATGGCTGAATAAACATGTTTTCCCCTGCAACCTCTATTTGTGTTTTGTTCTATCCAGCAGCTGCACATCTGTTTCTGATCAAGCAATCACTTGAGTGTGAAGCAGAAAGCAGTGAGTGACTTCACTGCTTCCAGCTAGAGCAAGAAATGGGAAGAGCTGGACCCTGGAAACAGAAGGAGTTAGACTACGTATCTGGGCAGTGTCACTGCTTGGGAACTGGAATGCCAAGGTATGGAATGTTTGTGTTCATTTTCCGGTGTTCACCTGTGTGAAAACTCTCCAAGCCTCCCCTCCATAATACAATGGAGGGTGGGGGGGTAACCCCCTTTTCCCCCATCAGCATTCCCCAGAGGGCTCTCATTTAGGAGCAGATATGCAGGAACCTGCAGCAGAACTGAGCATGGGGTTCTCCTGCCCTTCATAGATGGAGTTAGCATCACCCAGTGTCTGCCCCAGGGGCCTGGAGCCATTCAGCTGCAATCCCCACCTCACAGGGCAAGCCTGGTGCAATTGTTGCTGTCACTGAGCAACAGACGCATTTCCATGGGGAAGGGAGGTGACTTATCTGGTTCTGAAAACCCATGTGTGGGAGAAATGCCTTCTCTGCAAACCCTCCATCAGGGTTTTTGTGTCTGTTTTCTAGTTACTGGGTTTTTTTTGAACCAAAGATCAAAATGCAGCCCTTGGACAACGGCTTTGGGAAGATTCCCCATCTTTTTTAGTGGGTTTCGTCAGTCAAGGCACGCCCGATGTGGTGCAATCCAGATACCCAGGAATAAAGACAGCCAGGGTGCTGCTGGTCCTTCCTCCTCTGCCTGGATGCCAAAGGCAGGCTCTGTTCCTCTGATGATGTCTGACACATTCAGCAAGTGATAGCAGGGCAGTTCAGGACGCATTTGGGATGTCTTGGCCTTGAGAGCTGTGTAAAAATTCAAAGCAGCAAAACCAGCAGGCCCAGGTGCACAATGCTAATTCTGTGCTACAATTTCATTTAGATAAATTACTCCTGTGAGTTCCTAATAAAAACAGATGTTGGCTTGTGTCAAAATTAGTGAGCAATCCTGATAACAGGAGCAGCTATTTTTAGTTTTGTGTTAACCCAGTTCAGCCTTACATCAACTTGTATTAAACTTAGAAGATATAAATACGATCCATGTTAGTTTTTCATGCGCTTCAAAACATGCCAAAGCCATCTCTTCTGCACCGCATAGTAGGTGGGTTAAGGGAGTAGCTGGAAGGCAAGCCATTTGTCAAGTCTCAAGCAGTATTTGTCATCCAATGTGCTTATAGCTGGTGTAACAAGCACAGCAAAGGGCCACCAAAGATGTGGACCAAGGAACAGAAACCAATCTGTGGCTGGGTTGGGGCTGCTGCCTGACCAGCAGCCCCCAGGGACCTGTGTGTGCTTAGCACAGCCAATGCTGTTTCTATGGACAGGGACACTTTACTCACTGTTTGTCCACATCTTCCTTTGAACCCTGCGGGCACTGAGGCTGGAGGATGAAAACCCACCCCAGAGATTATGACCGGTGCTGTATCAGGAGCTAGGGATAGCCAGAGGCACAGTGCCATCCGCCCCTTGTCCTTCCCCATTGTCTTTGTCCTTCCAGTATATTCAGTTAGATGATCTTTAAGGCCCCTTTGAACCCAAACTGTTCTATGATTCTGTGATTTATTGTGATGCGATTTGAAGCCCTCAAGTGTGCAGCTAGTACAGCCAGCCCTTTGAGACGGGGTTCTTTGGGTGCTGGCTATCAGGTGTGCAGTGTGAGAAGCGCAGCTTCTCTAATGAAGTCTTGAGCTGTTCCAGGCTACAGCAGCTTTTTGGAGACTTCATTTAATCATCTCTGCAGTTACCGTTTAGAACTGTATTAAATTAAGTTTCACTTTCTCCCAAAGCAACTTAAGTGAGGAGAACTGCAATGGAACACAGGAAAAT
The DNA here is from genome assembly GCA_034783455.1 of Micropsitta finschii. Taxonomy (NCBI): domain Eukaryota; kingdom Metazoa; phylum Chordata; class Aves; order Psittaciformes; family Psittacidae; genus Micropsitta; species Micropsitta finschii. Next base: position 13,514 of record JAVHNF010055735.1, read on the forward strand.
CTAGCCCTGGCTAGATTTAGTTTGGTTTAGCTTTGTTGGGAGTGATGAGAATCAGCTTTATAACGTTCCTTGAGCTTTGTAGGACATTCAGTTTTGCTGACTCCCTTTCCAAAGTTTCAGATTTCAGTAGCTAACAGGTGTTTGCCATGAGGAGCTCTGC
>JAVHNF010055735.1:20759-38276 GCA_034783455.1 Micropsitta finschii
AGTTGCTCTGACCATAGTATCTATTTCAGTCTATTACAGATGAAGAGTCATCTGCACTTCAGACTGTAACGCTGTATAAATATGAACGGGTATAAACAGTTAAACCATAGCAGCACGGTGGTCTGCAAAGAGTAGTTTAATAGGTGGGGAATAAATGAGCCTTGGTGGATCTCTGTGCAGCTTTCAGGGCAGTTCATCTGCAGTACAGACATTCACTAAGTGACTCTGCAGCTTGTGCTGCATTTTTAAATCTGCTGCAGGCACTTCAGCAGCCTAGTCTAATTGCAAGACAATGGGATTTGATATCGCAAGTGCTGAAGTACTTTAAAACCTGAATCTGATGCATATTTCAACTTTACCCTTAACGAAACCTCAGAATGCTTCAAAATGTGAAAAGTTTCTCTTAACAGTTTTGCCTAACTTTTAAAAATCTTCTAAGAGACTTTTTTAGCCTTTAGCACAAAAAATGCAAATCTGAATATCAAGGCTGAAAATCAAAATAAAACCCAAAGAGAACTGAAATTGAACTAGTCAGAATAAAGAGAACTGAAAATATACAAAGTGCAGAGCATGTAAAGAGCAGACATGCAAGAAACAAATAATGAACGCAAATTAATAATAATAAAAAAATAAATTTAAACCTCATTGTACCTAATATGATTTTTCAATATATTCTCCAGGTGAACCTGTTTAGCAGGGTTGTTGGACTAGATTGTCTCCGGAGATCCCTTCCAACCCAGCCATTCTGTGATTCTCTGATTATGTAATATACAGACCTTTGGCCATAAGATTAGAAACAGAATTTTCAAAATGATATTGAGTTTTGTATGTCTGCTTAATGATCTATCAGTAACAGTATTAGGGATACAGACAGAAAACTCACAGAAAATCCCAAAACAGAGACCTTTGGAAGTACGGTCTACTAATTTACATTACTTATTGTGCTACCATAATGAGTAAATGAAAAAAAAGAAAAAGTAAAAAAATCCCCAAACAACCCAAACAAACAAACAAAAACCCAACAAAACAAAACAAAAAGAAAAAAAGGAAAATTCTCTAGATTTTCAGCCACTGTGAAGCATAAGCAAAAATTATCGGTAACTTCAGAAAACTTTATGTCACTCACAGCTGTCAGGTACTGTAAACCTCAAAAGCTAAGGGGACTATTGTTGGGAGCTATGGTTGGGAGCTACAGTAGAGGCAGAAAATTGAAATGGAGAATATATAAGAAAGAGTAAAGGACTAGTGGAAGGAGGCTGTGTGAGGAAGACTCATGGAATTTTAAACTTAGAACAGGCTAAGGACAAATAGACATATATATACGGATATAGAGCATGAAGAGAGCCAGAAGGGTGATTATTATCTGCAAGCCCTTTAAGAACTTAGGAAACCATTGCAAAGATGGTCCTGAAACTGAGCTGTTACCTAGGAGATGTCAGACCATGTTGGTCAGGGTAAAGAGCTCACCTAGAGAGATTAATCAGGTGGCTGAATGACTTCTTTTGAGGAAGAAATGTGGAGACCTAAAGGTAGCTAAAAATTCTGAAGTTGTAATTTTACTGAAACTATTATCCAAATATGACTCCCAGGGCAATGAGAGCTCAATGGTGACTTACAAGGCAAGCTCTGACCTCACCAAAATGAAGAGCAAGTACAAAGAAATATTCTTGGGCACTGCAGTAAGTCACTTTAAATTAAGATGTAAATTGAGTAACAGACTAGATTTACCAAGGTTACGCCATTTTTCACATCTTCCTAGCTATAAAGCTAAGGAGATGACAGAAATAGAAAGAACTCCTGAACATGTGCACATGTTCTTCAATGTGGCTTTCCATTTGTATCTTTATGGATGTTGATTGAGACTAGGGATTAAAACTTTTATATCACTGTGCAGATAACTCTCTACAGAAAAGTTAAACAGTGATAATTTCCCTAAAAAATACCCAGATACAGTATAGGAGTCTGCAGGGGCTAAGGATTTTTCTCAAAGCAAAGATTGATTGTGGCCACAGTTCTGGAGGGGGAAAATATGAACGTAGCTAGACTATGCCAGTTTATCTGGGGCAAAAAATAAGTGTGAGCACTACCTAGGTAGGTATAGGTGTAATGATAGTACTCATTCTGTATATTACCCCATAAATATTTTGTTCTTAGAACTCATGTCTAAACCAACTTTACTTTTCTAAATGCAATCTTTGTGATAGCTGGAAATAGAATTCTGACTTTGAAATTAGAAGACATTCTTCATGACTAATAGGTTGGAAATAGGATATAATTTTGTTAGTCATACGGGGTCTTTTCTAGGTTTACAGACTGATGACACAAAATGTTTTTACTAGAGTTCAAGCCATCTAGTATTACTGTATATACAAAGACTTTTGAAGTACATCTAGTAGCTTTAAAGACAGACATCAAAAGGCCAATTTTTAACGTTTCAAATCATCTTAAAAAAGCAAAGTTGGAAACGTAATAGATGCATGTAGGATGTTTAATATTCCTGTAAAAATACCCTCTGCAAAGCAAAGGTATTAACTCATATACATGGATGTTGATGTTATTTTGAGATTTTGATCTTGATTTTAAAAGGTGCTTGAATAGATTTTTATATGAACCAAGAAGAGTATCATCATTCTCTTAAATTTGATGGCTTCTAAGTTTTCCATCAGCAATTTAAAGTATAACAATACCCATGCAACATCAAGTGTGTCCACATTAGTATTTATTTAGACCAGATGAAGTACAAATCTCTTAATCTTCACTTCACATGGACTTGCATTGCAGAGCAGTTTGCAATAGAGTTTGCACGGGGTACTCTCTGGTGGGCTCTGTTTTCTCTATTGCAGAGGGCAACCAGCCTCAGAGAGCGACCAGGCTGGGTTTGGGTGCAGTGAAGAATGCGGTTGTTTGAAACCCAGCCACATCTGCTCCCTTTCTTCTTATTCTTGACGGTGAGTAGAGAACGAAGAGACAATATGGGCTGTGTATTAAATTGAAACTAACCCAAATAGCTTCTAAAATACACTCAGCTAATTGTTAAAGAGTAATTTACAGACCAAGAGTTACACTGCTATAATTGTGAATAATGAGTAAACCAGGGGGAGAAAAACAGTAAATGGCTTGCAGACATTTTGTGAGCAGAAAATGAGGCTAAATTCATTGAATGAATTAATTGCAATGGATTATTCTCTCAGCTTTAATCTGCCGCCTGCTGAAAGAAGTGTGTGCAAATGGAAAAGCAGGTCCACAGCTTTCATTTTGAAATGTGGCTGCTTTTCATTGAATAGGAGGGAAAAGAGGCCTGAAAGGGGTTTTGCTGTGTTATAATAATGTATCATGCTTGTAATGCAATTTTCACCTTCAAAGTTTTACTTGCCCTTTGGGATGGGGCAGTTTTATAATCCCATTTTATTAGTGTGAAGCAGATGGAGAGCCTGCAGGGAGGAGAGCTGATTTTTCCCAAGGCCACACATTGTCTCTTTGGCAGAATTCAAGTTGGAGCTTGGGATTTTGCAGTCCCTGGCTGATGCTTAGGATATTTTTCTGTTTGAAGACTTCCCCTTCCTGCAAAACCACACATACATGGAGATAAATAAACCAATCCTAAGCAGATCTGAGGCTTCGCCAATGAAAAAGCAGAGAAAAGGAAGGCATGAGAAGATGTTCACCAGCCTGGTTAGAAGATCAGTTCTAGTAAAGAGGAATTGTATTTGAAGAACTAGACAGATTGTCTCAGATTTACTATGTTGGAGGACAGCAGCGAAGGCAAAGCATTTTTCTGTAAGGATTATGATTACCTGACAGGATCTCATCTTTACCAGGAGAAATGACCCTGATACAGAAAAAATCTGTTCATTTGCAAGTAGCTGTTGCTTTTTAATAGTGCCGTTTGTTCTCGCTGCTCTTAATATTAATAAAAATAAAACTAAGGGACATGTCTTTACTTAGATGAAATTTGTGATTTAAACTGGAACTTGGACAGCCTTGTAGATCAATCCTTGGATTTTATAAGCTGCTAGGGGCAATTTATGTGGATGTGGGACCACTGAATCCTCCCGGGCTCTGTGTGTGAGCTGTCTGTCATGCCTTAGCTTCTGGCAGCCTCTTCTCTTCTGACTGGAGTGTGGCTGGGTGCCTGAACAGGGCATCCTTGAGCTGGAAGTGTCTGGTGACAGCCGACAACTCAGGACAAGCTCTGGGCTATTAATGGGGCTCAGAGCAGCATCGCTTGGCTCAGATTTATGCACTGTGCAAGTCATCCCTTTGAGAACGCTTCAGTGTTCCTCCTTGGGCGCTTTTACACCCGCCTGACTCACCACAGAGCCATAGTAAACCAATCCATAAGTCCTTTTCCATTTAGCTCCCTGTCCAAAGTGTGCTGCAGAGCACAGCAACCAGCAGAGCTAAGGGCCAGCTCCTGCAGGGGGTTGTTGAACAGAGCACAGTTACATCTGGCTTCATCATATCCGCTCAGTTGATCAGGATGAATTTTTCCCCTCCATTTGATAAAGTTTAATAGAGCAGAACAAAACCCCAAACTTTAATATCAACCATAAGGCCGAACAAAGGGAGCTGCAGGTACCTCAGCCCTGTGGAGCTCACCAGATGCACCCCAGAGCAGCTAGAGGGGTCTGCACTAGCACCCAGCTCCCAGTCCTCCCAGTTCTCCCAGTTATAGAGTCTGGTCTCCAGCAGCCCCTACAGAAACCGTTTTCTCTGTTGTACTCCTGGAACAGAGTCACAAAATGCTGACCTGAATACACATCAGTTTTTGCTGCTGCTGTTGACCTCTTCAGTGCTCACCTTTTGCTGCATCTCACAGCTCTTGTTTGTTCAAAACACGGGTCCTGTTCCGAGGTTGCTTTTCTAATGGTTTCTGATAAGGAACCATCTCACCCTGCTGATATCCTCCGCACTCCCTGAACCAGCCAGCGTGAGGAGCATATCCCTGGACCGCTGTGGGGTTTTGGGCTGGTCTTGGCTTGCTGTTACAGAAGGCTCTTAATTCTCCTTTGCTATTTTAAACATTAACTGAGAATCAAACTTTCTGCCTTCCCTTGAAGTGACACCAGTACAGAGAAATTCAAACAAGGGTCTTTTCTGGACATGCCTGAAGCCATGAAATGATTTGTATACAAAATCAAACTGAATAAATCAGAATCTTTTTCTGTTACTCTGTTTGGGAAGGTGAAACCTCCAGCAGCAATGGCAGCAGCACGCTGCACTCAGAGCTCTGCGGACATAATGTCACTCTTTTACTTTATTATACAATGCAGTCCACCCTAAATTACATTTTCTTCTTTTAATTTATTTGCATGAAAAAGGTAGCATGGCATAAATCATCTTGTGTAGGTTGCTGGGCTATTTGCATTTCAGAGGTTGTTTTTAACTTTGTATTAGGAAGGAATTTGCAGTCAAGAAGCTTTGGGAGGCATTAAGCTCTAGTGACTGGTGAAAGGAGATGAATGACGTTCATCCTGCTCGGGACAAACAGCCCAAAGTTGTGCCTTTCTAAAAAAAATTGTTTGAGGCAAAGACTGCGAGCCTGTGAGCAATGCCTTCATCTCAGGAAGTAATTCCTCTTGGAAAAGTGGGATATTTGGGATCCCAGCTTGATCTCTGAAGCCAGCAGCTCAGCGCTGTTCCTGCAGAGACATCTTCCCCATGGAGGTCGAGTTACTTGCTGTCTGTCTTGCAGGATGGAGATGGTCAGAAGAACTCTTTCTGTGGATGGGTTTGAAGAGCTGCCTCTGCTCCGGGCAGAGGAGCATCATCGCTGGGGCCTCGCCAGCGTTGCCTGCCTGTGCTTGCTGCTGCTCTTTGTTACAGCACTTGTTTAATGGCACCTGACACAGGGCAGCTGGAGGTCTGGAAGACTTTAATGAATCTTCAGGTGATTATTTCCTGCTAAAAGAAATGTGATGAGAAGCTGTATCTTGAGCTCAGTACCTGTGTGCTCAGCATGTAGCACACAGGGAACAAAACAGCAGAGCAAAATGTATTTTATTAGCGATGAACTGAGGCTGTGCATGAAAGAACCCTTCAAGTATCTGACATGTTAAATGCATTATATCTCCCTTCAGGAAAGAAGCAGTCAAAGGGACAGGGCTGATGAACTATGCTTATTAAGTTGAGTTGGTGGCGATGAGAATGCTGTTGACAAAAAGGCTGTGGTAGACTTCAAATGCACGTACTGCTGTCCTGGAGTCAGAGCTGCTCCGGCAAAGAGTTGGAATTACTTTACCACTGATGCAAGGTTCCCAGGCAGAGCCTTTTCATCTGGAGGTGAGCACAGAGCAGGAGTTGAAAGCAAAATGGAGAAACACATCCACTGTCTCCATAGGTGGGAGGTGGAGCGCATCAAACCATCCCCGCTGCAAGGGACCTGCTGAATGAGGGGATGAAAGGGATGGAGCAGCAGGTCCATCTGCTCACTGACGGGCAGTATTCACAGCTCTCCAGAACCATGGGGAAATCGCCCAATCCTGCATTATGCTCCTCGTTGATTCATCTTGCTGTGAATTTTGAGTGGGTTGGTGCTGCTCCATCCAGCCTACTCTCAAATCGGATGGTTCCACAGTCAAGTGGTCCTTAATGATGCGCAAACATGCTAATAACTTTGGTAAATAGAATTCTGGAGGTGACCAGGACAGTCTGTAAGTGCCATAAGTGTGGAAAAGCATTCCTAGAATCCCAGGTGTCACTGCCGAAATGTATCAGAAATTAACTATTGCTTTCCCTGCTCCTCTATAGCTCTCTTCTCAGACGAGCTCCCTCAGCAGAACACACAATACACTTCAGGTTTCCCTAAGTAAGAATTTGGCACCTTTCTCTGTACTTCTGCAGTAACTCCCTTTGTCCTCTTTGAAAGTCCCTTTCTCCATCAGCTGTGCATTGCTCCCACAAGAGCTTGTCTCCAGCAGGGAAGTCATTTCATCATGTTCCCTTACTGCTGTCTCCCCAAAGACAGAGTTGCAGAGGGAACCGGCAGATCTAACGGATCTTAGTTTTGTCAGATGGGTGCATGCACGTGGGAAGGTTTGCCCATTCTCTGCCCTTTATGAAGTTACTTCAAGTTAAAAGCAATACTTATTTTTTCTTGGTAAATGAAGAGTAAAGAACTAAGTGAAACATCATTTATGGTCAGGAGCAGCTGAGCTGGGAACTGCGCTAGCCACGCCAGCAGCCTCAGCAGGAATTAGGTTATGTTATAAAGTGAATTTAAGTCCCATAGCCAAATGGAGCCTCTAAGCCATCAGTCTGGTTGTTTGTGCTAATGGCAATAGTGTCCAGGAAAAGTAATGAATGAATCCTGCTCCTCTGCAGATGAATAGCCCTTTTTGCCTGTTTAGCAGCCCAGGACTGTGTGTTTCCCAAGTGGGATCCCAACAAATGCTGCTTTTGGCCAAGTTTTCTGAGCAGTGGCGTAACAGAAAGATTCTAGGGCCCAGTTATCAACAGGTCATCATCAGTGGAGTATCTAATCCCAGTAGTACTTTAAATGGTGTGAAGCAATTCATGCTGTTTGTAATAGCTCTCCTAATTAGCAATGGATTCAGGTGGAGCCAGGTAAAGGTTTGTGTCCTGGCTCCCCGGCTGCCCCACATCATGCCAGGGGCTGCTGCAGGGCCAGGCTTATCCCTGCAGCTCTCCCGGTGCCATTTACATTGACACATAGAGAGGAAACAGCTCATCCAAGAGCCCACCTCTTGGCACTGGCTGAGGATGAAGAGCTGACTCTGCCTGTGTTCTTAGAGCAGCTCTCCTCAGCCTTGCCCGTGTGTTGGTTCATGGAGTGACTTCCTCACAGCTGCACTCACTGGCTCTTATGGACTTGGTAGTATTTTTGATTGGGTTTGCATGGAAAAACCCTATAGATTAATGGCCGTGTGTGTTCTGGGGCAGCTGTACCACTTAGGGGTTACCTCAGAGTATTCGCAGAGAGAGGCAGGTGTTATATTCCTGTTTTTCAAACTGATTTTGGGGTAGAATTAGCATTCACTGCATTGGCATACATATATTTTTGTACTTTTTTGTTGCCTGGGGCTATTCCACTTTAGTCTTTGATCCTATCAGATCTTGCAGACTAAGTGGGTTGGAGATTGGCCAGTGCTTGGATGTGAGATTTCATAGGAATTTCATGGTGCTGTGAGGAATTGTTTGGGACTGAAGATGGCACTTTCTGCTATGAGTTATTGCTGAACAAACATCCCAGCATGGAGCCAGGGTGCTGGAACACCACAAGCCCCATCTGCACAGGATGTGTAAAAGGTAGCCGTGCAATCTGATGATGTGCAGAATGGATATCCTGGCCAAAATCCGATGTATGTACTTAATCCTGCATTCACATCTTCCAGAGAATGTATTATTCCTCTTCATGCTCTCCTAACCTGTTGCTGAAGATTTTCTTTGCATGGCTGCAGCATTTCAGAGAAGGATGGAGGAGGAGATCGTGTCTGTGGGCAGAGATAGTTGTGAGATGCTGACAGTGATTTGTGTGCACGTGGTGTAGTGTGCAGGTACCAAACAGATAACCGTAGAGATGCTGGGTCATTTAGAAACCTCTAAATGGCTGTTTTGTACAGAGCACGTCCCATAGGTTCCTTCCTCCCCAAGAGGAATGTGATGCTTCTCAGGGCTGGATCCATGAGCTGCCCAGGAGACAGACCCAGGTGTGCACATGCAGGTGTTGGGGGAGCACCTTCTGCACCAGGAGATGTCCTGCACTGAGAACAATTAAAGACAATTATGGGAAGCTGGCCATCATTTCCAAAGCACTGTGGGACTCTTATAGCAGTGTTCTGCAAATGGTGTCTCACTTGCCATCAGCAAGTGACCTCTTAATCACATCGACAAGTAATCACTCACATGAGTAATCCTATTGACATCAGTTGGACCAGAGCCGCATCATCATTATTCAGTTGTTTAGGGTATAAATGCTTCTAATTTACGTAGAATGGAAGGCATTTCTGTCCCATTCATTAAAGAAAACATGATGAGAATTAGCATTTAATATACGCAGAAAAAAGCAGATTGTAAAGCAGCATAACGCAATGAAAAGAACAAATCTTTTCCCACCAGTGGCAATGTGAGATTCTCAGTTAATATTTCCCATGTTTTTCTCTCATTTAAAGGCTAAACTCAGGTTGAATCTAAAATTTGGGAGGTTTTATATAGCTTTAAGTAATTTTTATAGTTTTCCGTTGATTTGGCTGCCTGGAATTCCCCCTGGTACAGCACAGTGAAGTGACAGTGAAAGCACTTTCCCTCATTGTCCTGGGATCACAGGTATGTAAGGAGTGCTGAGCCCAGGGACAGTGACCCTGATTGAGTGGCTGATGGTTTTGGAGCTGAAGTGAGATGAGGAAGAGCTGAGAAGGTGTTTTGGGTTTCTCATTTCCTCCAGTGCAAGGGGTTGCCCAGCCCGTAAGGAGCAAAACCTGGTGCTGGCACCAGCTGAAATAATGGGGGGTGGGTTGGGGAAGCCACAAATGTCTTCTAAGATAAAGAGGAAAGAAAGCGATGAAGTACTCAAACAACAGAAACCAGACAGGAGTGTTTATAAACACCTATGGCACAGCTTCTCTGAAGCCACACTTCTGTTTGTTTTGATAGCAGTGCTGGAATGCTGGTTTTATCCATTTCTTCTGTTTGTTCCTACCCCTAAATACACAGTAAGAGCATTCCTAATTACAGAACTAGAAGTTTCAAAGAAGACAGTTTCCTTGTTGGGGCATTCTCCCTCAGTTGGGAGATGAAAGCCTTTTTGGTTAAACTCCAGGAGAAGGGTGTTCCAGCTGCAATCCATGCTTAATCTCCTGAGCAGCAACGGGCGATAGTGTAAAAAGAAATCTCTGTCGTTACACAGGGAAAAAACCAAACTGATAACTCTTGACAGATTGATGGCTTCTTCCTTCATCTAAGTCTTTCTAGATTAACATGTCTGTTTGCTTACTGTGGATGTGTTTGTTAGCACTATATCATGTAACCTAATCTGTATGGGAAGAACATTTATCCTAGAGCTGTGGGGCATTTATACTGCTCACTTGTCACCAAGAATAATGGAGAAGACAGGTGAGATAATTTCAACCGTATTAAGTGTTGAGAGATGACGATATGTATTTTGATAATGGGACACTCAGAGTGTGTGAAACGCTTTTGTTACGTATTTGCTGAAAAGACACCTTTTTAATGGCCTTTTTTCCTTGTTTTTCATCTTTTTTCACTGTTAAATGAGGGCACTTGGGGTTGCTCTATGACAAGGAGGCATCAGCGGCCACTTTAGCTACCCGAGGGACTACTGGGGGAAAGCCATGAGGAGGGTGCAAGGGAGCCTTCAGTTCCCAGGGCATGGTTTGGTTCAAACAATCCCATATTGGTGGTTCCTCAGCCCCTCTCTTGTAGAACAGCGCTGAGCAGGGGAGACGTGGGTTTGGGCACAGTCAGCACTGGGGACTGACGCAGCATTCCCTGTCACGGAGATACCGGCACCTCATCTGGGTGACAACACACTGGGGGTTTATTTCCAGACTTCGTCTCATCCTGCCTCAGCGATGTTCTTGTTTGCCCCTCCTCTGCCTTTCCTCCCCACATGCCCCCTCTTCTCTTCCCTCACCAAATCCTCCTTAACTTTGATTTTATGTTGATTATTTCTTCTTGGGAAATTTATAAGCGTATATTGGTGATGTCTCTTGGGCCACCATCTAATCTTCTAGGTGATGACAACTTGATTGATGAGTAATAGATTCCAGCATCTTCCCAGCTGCCAAAGGGAGCTGTAATTTCTAAATGCGTCCCTTAAGGTAGAAGCAGTGTTTGTCCTTCTCCAGGAGTTAGTCTTCAATCAGCTCCGTTGTCTTTACATTATTGAAAACTTGTTTTCATTGTAATATACAAAAGAAATATTTGGAAGGAAGCCACTGCCACTGTATTAACATGTAGATCAGGGGCCCGATGTCTTGGGTGATGCAGAAATTCTATCAGTGATATACCCTGCTCTGGAAAACTTTAATACTAAGTTGTCAAGATAGACAAAGGACTGAAAACACAAGGAAATGAATGGAATTGCTGAGGTATAGATCAGTGGTGTGATGGAGATTAAAAGTCAACCTCTGAAATCCCGAACAAAACTTTGCCATTGCTCTGATGACATTTCTTTCATGGACTGTGGAAAAAAAAAATATAAAATCTAGCTTTTAAAGCAGCACTATTCTGTAGGTTGTGCTGATTACTGCTTTGTGCTGCAGGACTGTGATTTTTGGCATGCAGTGTCACATACCAAATTCCCAAAATAAAATGCTACATGATATTCTAAGAGCTCCTCGGAAGCTTTAAAAAGGGATTTGTCCACTGAGTGGGTATCTCTTCTGGTGAAGCCAAATGATGCAGCAGGAATGGTTTAAGAGGAGAAAACTTTAAACAGCAGATAATCAGTCATTTTAAGTAAGCATGAGGAGAAAAAAAGGAAACCTTCCATCAATTTTGTGTTCGTAAAAGTTGTCAGCAATCCTGCTTTGATTGTAAAGGGTTTACAGCTATATGTTTGAATAGCTAAAACATCTGTTCAGCAACATTGTGAAATCATCGTGTTCGGAGCCCTTGATAAGGGGGACTGCTGAGTGATTGGTTCATACCGGCTCTACAGACAGCAAGAGCTGTACACTCAGTGGTCACCACTTGCCTTTCCTCCTCCTGGTCAGAGGAAAACGTAGGAGACAGCGACTATTTTACGCGCGATTTTCCTTTGAGAGGCAGAGAGCAGGAAGTGCCTAGGAAATGGTTCACAACAGAAACATGGAGCTGTAAATAGGAGAGAGGAGGAGGAGAGCTCATGGGTGCATTTTGTGAAAGTTGAAATACTGGTACTACAGCAGCAGAGGAAATCCAGACTTCTGTAAGAGCAAGCACGTCCTAGGCCACCCTGATGGAAGGAGAGACGGTACCTGAGTCCAGGAGAGCAGCCAGCAAAGCCACGCGGATTGCTCTTGGGATCTTTGTGAGTGGCACTGTTGTGCTTGGCACCACACTTTTCTTGGGTAAGTGAGAAGGTTGAGGCTAACCTCAACACAACCCTCCCCAGCCTTGCTTCTTGATGCCAGCGTTTGTGCTCCAGTCTCTTTTCGTGAAAATCTCAGTCTCTTCTTCTTTTCCCCTCATTTTATATTTTTGCTGAAATGGAAATGTGTCAGGAGAAGGATTTGTTGTGGGAACGCTAGAGCTAGAAGATGCAATGTGAGCTCATATAACTTTCTGAATGCTGAATTTATGTTTGGATACTCAGTTGAATGTGTTCTCTCCAGAATTGGGTTCTTTCACAAAACAGGGAGAAACGGGTGAAACTATGCATATCACTAATGCTGATTCCAAATGCACAGATTGTGACCGATGTGAAATAATATTCTCTGTTTCCTGAAAATGAATCTGTAGTGCACACATTTTATGGAATCTTTTGGGTTTTCCTTCATTTGGTTTTCATTTAGGGCTTGACTAAAATTCTTGTAGAAGGCTTCAATAGTGCATATGCTTGCACATTTTTTAGATCTTTCTCTTCTTCTATGATGAATCGCAAAGTCGGCTTTGCAAAAATCAGAAAGATTACGTCCAGGATAAGATTAAAACTTTTTGATCAGATTCATAAGCTGTAACTGGATGAAATAGAGAAGGAGTTAGTGTTTCTTTTCCAGGATTTGGACTCATCCGTAAACTGGTTTTGTTGGAGTATCGCCTGGAAACATATATCTACACCTATAAAATGATGTGAAGAAGTATAAACGAACCCAGAGCCACCACTCAGAAAAAAGAAGAGAAAGCAGTGTTATACCTTGTAAGAACTTTCAGAGGCAGATACTGTCTGAAAATAATTCATCCCAACTCTTCATTTCTTTAGACCAACACAGATTTCCCTGGACTGGAGGGAATGTAGCCTCTAACCATTCTTTTGATTCCCTCCAATCCTTTATAATTTTATGATCTTTAAAAGGTCTGTTTTACTTATCATCACAACAGAGAAAGTTATGCTAGGTTCTATATAAAATATTTAAAGCACCAGGGTTGCAAATAGTGTTTTTCTGTTCTAGAGCAAAACCTCCAAACATTTGAAGGCAAGTAGCTTGTGTACAATTGAGTAATCCCACTTGGTTCAACAGAACCCTTTATAAATGTGAGTAGGTTTGGATCTTCAACTTGCTAGTGCAAAATATTGTTTCTAGATGAAAAACAATGTTTTTCACCTCAAGAATAAAATATCAAACAGCAGAGGGTAACAGAGAGACCTTATTTCCTTTTTTTTTTTTTTTTAGCACTAGATTGTTTGTTTATTGCTTGTAAAAAGCAGACATTTACCACCATAGCTTGTCAGAGATAGAATTGTTTTATCCATAGACAAGACATGAAAATTCAAGCAAATATATTAGTTCTTAGACATAGTTTCTAAGTGTGCTGAGGTCTATTCCATAGCCAGTGTCAAAATTTTCATTGGCATAACTGCTAAGAAAATAAAAACGCTGGCCGTGGGTCAACAAAAATGTTTGTAGGATTTGTTTGGGAATTGTCCAAGGTTTTCAACCAAAAGAATAAAGGAAAAAAGTTAAATTGTTTTGGCTCAACATTTTATCAATGCAATATTTAAGAGTTTCATTGTGACACTGTTTTGTTTGTAAGTTTGAGTTTAACTCTTTTTTAGATTTGTTAAGCTGTAGAAAAGGAGACTGTTACTACTGGTCATGTGAAACATTTTAGGCACCTCAAAAGGACTTCTTCAGTTTTCATTTCATTTACAAAACTTGCTGTTTCTGGTACACCTGAAATGATTTCCCTTCAATTTCCCACACTGAGGAGTGACACGTAGCCTTCTCCTGCTTCTCTTATTTTAATTCTCATGAGTTCCTGCAACTCTAAGAAGGAATCTGAGAGAATTATGTATTTTTATTTATTGTTGCTCAGTCTTTCCAGCTGTAGCCATACTGTGACTCCAGCAGGGAGCTACCAGAGGAGTCACTTGGCATCAGGCTGAGTCCTGCCTGAAGCTCTCTGGATGGTGGTGTGGGCTGTAGCAGGAGAGCAGCCACCTTCTGCTTGGGAACCAGGCTCAGAGCAAAAGGAAGCAATTCATTCTCTAGTTCCCCTGGGCAGGAAAGATGTCAGGCAACTTTGAACTTCAGTTCAGTAGCATCTCCTCCTGATTTGGTAGACTCTGGATTTCTCAGATTATAGGAACATACACACTATTTACTTCTGCATATTGGTGTTTTCCCTTTCCAGACTTTTTAGGGGAATTTAACTACAATGTCTATTTGCTTAAAATCTGGGAACAGAAACCTGTTCTGTTAAAGGGAGAAGCTGCGACACTGAGTGTTATAACAGCTGTAGGTAATAATGTAATAGTTCTCTTAACAACAAAAAAGGTACAAGAACAAAACCAAGTAAAAATTTTCAATCAATATTAGCTGTTTATTGAAAGGTAAATATTGCTGCCAAAAAATTGTTTTTAGTTTGCTCTAATGGTGATGTAAATGGAACAAAACCAGTTGAAATGCTATTTTGCTTTTGCTTATAAGTATCAAAACCATGAGGGCTACTTCAGATTCTCTACTGATTCTTTTCCATTATCCCTCACTTCCCACTAAGTGCAAAAGAATGTGCTTTGTTAAGAAAAAAAATCTAGCAAACTTTCAAGACCTGAATGGGTTGTAAAAGGCTAACTTTAAAAAAGGGACAAGGTGAGTTGAGAGGAGAGCAACACTTAATTAATAGGCATATTTTCCATTATTTGTGCTTCATGTGACTCAAAATCATGTTTTGGAGACCTCCACTTCTCTTGTTTTTTACTATTCTTCAATCTTTATATGCTTCAAAATCTCATGTATTTCTTGGCTAAATTACAAAGGTGGTTTCACTGTGTTCATGCAAACTTTGGTAAAGTTATCCAGAAATAATTTTACATTCTCAGTTTCTGAGTAAATCTGATTGTAATCCAGCCATTTCTGTCATTAATTGTTATTAAAGCTATGAGGCTGGAAGAGATTAAACTCTTACTTTAGTTTTTTTATAGTAAAATTTTCCTGTGCTGAAATGCCAGTTCACATTTTCCTATCCCTTTTGAGCAGTATATAACCACAGGAGAAACTGCTTTATAATTATCAGTGCTGGCGAAATTATGATACCTTGACACATTCCACTGTTGTTGTTCGTTTTAATTTATTTTTTATTTTTGCCATGGACCAAGTTATTAATATAATTAGACATTTCTTTGTCTACTAAACACATCTACTGAGTCTTATTTCATCCACCCCTTGGGATTCTCCTATCCTCATCCAAAGTATCAATTATCTGCATATTTGCTGCCTGACAACAGTGTCTGCAATTAAGCATCTGTGGCAGCTGTGATACAAATTTTTAAAAGATGGGCAAAATTAACCGACAATTTCATAGTTATCATCAGCAAAGGTTTTGGAAGCAAGTGCAGTTATAATACATTTGGGAGACAATTCAGACAGAAACCGCTGTGCTTTATAAACCACAGCTATCCCTATGCCCATTGCTAACTGGTGTATTCCAGGCTGGAATAAGAGGACTCCGAAAGCATCCTGTTGGTGCTGGCTCATGCTGGTGGGGCTGTGCAGCATGGTGCTGCCAGGCAGTGTGAGCCCTACAGCTCAGGAGGAGCTGTGGATACCCTGTGGAAGGTGGCTAGATCACTCCATGTTGCACTGCCAGCTGTAGAAGTTGCATCTCTGGAGGATGGTAGTGACAATGATTAATTGTCTGCATTGTGTCAGTGAGTAAGGCTGAAACGTTGTGCCAGGTGCTGTGCAAACCATATGCTGAGAAACAGCCCTTTCTCCATACAGCCTACAAGCAAAGGCAGAGAAATGAGGCACAGGAGGGCAAAAGTTTTTGTTACAATCTGCAGTTATTTACTTAATATGCATTCTAACTGTTTTAAATCAACGTAGTCAGAGACGTGTTGGGGCCAGAGCTTGCACGGACATTTGAATGATCAAGTATAGGACATTTGAATGATCAAGTATACAACATATGGCTGCAATGGTTAAAATTCACTACAAATGATCTCATAATGGTTTTCCATTTTGCAGTTAGCCAAGGTATTATAAAGTTTCAGCCGAAACAGCAGTACTGTTTGACCCCAGAATGCATTGAAGCTGGTAAGCAACAATTTTATTTTCTCTATTGTATCACAATTGTAGTATGTTAATGAGATAATTATCCTGTTTAGTTTTTTTCATGATATATTTTACATAGAAATCTTCGTTAATAATGAGGGGAAAAAAGCCCAACAATGTTTTTTAGAAAGTTATTGTTTAAGTTGCTAAAGATCTGTTTATATTCTGCAATTGAAATTAATGTTTTAAATTGCTTTAACTCTATTCTACCCAGGCTAACTCAAAGTTTCCCATAGGGTTTATTTATTTTTTGACTAGAAACAAAATACTGGGTGACTTGACCTTCAGGTGTATTTTGACGTTTCCTTCCCAGTAGTCAGAAAACTAGCAAGTGAATTGCTAAGCACAGAAATGCTTTAGGGCCAGATCTTGCACAGACTTGCACAATTGTAATGTGGTGACTGTGACTCAAAATCTGCTAATTCCCTTTCAGCAAGCTCTTTTCCCCACACGGAGATACATGTGGTAACCTTCATAGAGCTGGGACATCTATTAGTATTAAATGTGAGCTAAAGGGACCAGGATTGGTAGGATCTGAGAGACACCAATTTTGTGCTGGTCAGTTTTGAGAGTTTTCCTCACACTAAATCAATAAGAGCCTTATAACTGAGTATAAAGATCAAACAGTAGTTACCACATCTGGAAATATGCCCCTAGAGTTATTTTATTGGAAACAAAGTGGACATTCATAGAATCATAGAATAGTTAGGGCTGGAAAGGACCTCAAGATCATCCAGTTCCAACTCCCCTGCCATGGGCAGGAACACCTAGTCACATGGATAGACAGCCTTATGAGAAGCAGTTTGAAAAGAGCACCACCTTTACCCAAAAGAAATTATTAGCATGGTTTGAAACTCTTATGGAATTTATAAGAGTATTTATTTCCATTATGAGCCGTTTTAAGCTGATATTGTGAGGTGTTTGGCGTGTGTTTGAAATCTTGACAAATTCTGTGGGACTCTGTAAATTGCAAAATTTGCAGATCTCAGCATTACCAGGATGTTTCTTGTCATTCTGCTTCCACTCTGTGGTGCACTGATAGTGCTCTTGGTCACCATAGGCACCATGCTCTGTGGCTGATTCTTGAATGAGTGCAAGTACCTAAGTAAGGTCGGATGACTAATCAAAACACTACCACTGCCAAAAACCCAACCAAACCAAACATTCGTAGGGGCTTCATCATGAGCTTCACAACAACAACAACAAAATGTCACTTTTAAGTTTAAATCTGAATTGGCTTTCTTCTTCTCCCATGCACACAAAAAGCACAAATGTATATATTTTTCCCAGTCAGATTATAAGCATATGGTCACATTTTCAAACACACTTGAGTTACAAA
>JAVHNF010055740.1:0-31355 GCA_034783455.1 Micropsitta finschii
CTGCTCCAGTGGAAGGGGTCCCTGCCCGTGGCAGGGCTTGGAGCTGGAGGAGCTTTAAGGTCCCTTCCAACCCAAACTGTTCTGTGATTCTATAACAACATCAGATGTCTTTAAGGCATCCTCCCATAGACAGATACTTAAGAGTGACCTAAATGTTGAGAAAATGTGTACCCTGGAGATTGGTTCCAGAAGATGTCTTCATTTACCCTTATATGACCAACAACAGCAGGGTTTGACCCTGAAGCTAAGGTTCAAGCCACTTCCTTCAACATCAGCTGATACACAGGGTATCCCACACAGGTGTAAAAGCAGCAGTTGGTGACAGTGCACCACGGATATTGTAACCAAAAGGGACAGCACTTCTTACCTAGTGAGAATACATGAGGGAATCTGAGATAAACCAAAATATCTTCCCATTTTGTCCATCACACACACCAGTTTTTCCACTTTTTATTCAATTATGGCACATGTCATGCAACCCAAGAAGTTAAATGGACTCCAAATAACAGACACCTCCTCCGTCAAGGCAAAGGGCCATGGCTTCACTGAAGTCCTCAAAGCCAAGATGCCTTTTACTCTGTTCAGACTGTGGCCTGATGCATGTGCCAAACACAGAAAGCAGCTCACAAATAACACTCCGCACTAAAGGGGTCAATACCACGTTCTGTCAGGTGTGAAAGCAACAATGAAAAGTAATGTACATGAGGGAAGAAAAAAGGATGCTAACTTTAAAGATGTAGTGATGGACTCTGAACCAGCTATTACCACTCCAGACAGGGATGTTGGAGTTATAACAGACAGCACTGTGAACATGCCCGCTCGGTGCCCAGTAGCTGTCAAAAAGGCAAGCAGAATGTTAGGAATTATTAGGAAAGAAATAGAGAACCAAACTGAAAACCATCGTTATGCCTGCATCTTGATTACTGTGTTCAGTTCAGCTCCCCTCATCTCAGAAAGAATACAAGTTGAGCCAGAAGAGACACAAAGAAGCGTGATAAAGATGATCAAAGGTCTGACACAGCTTTCGAGCAAGGAACAACAAATGCATGGTGATTCCTCAATCTGAAAGAAGAGGTAATGGAGATGGAGATTAAGAGGGGGGTACAAAATCATGAAAGGCATTGAGAGAACAGAAAACAACTGCACGTTCTGTTTGCTAGTACAGGAACTAGCAGGCATCAAACAGTCTTCAGAGTGCACCTTCAAAACAAAGAATGCGGAGCTCAGCTGCAGGAGCTGTTACCAAACCTGTGGAATGCTAAAACCCCACAGCTGCAATGACTGATAAGGAAAAAATCATGGAGGAGAAAATCAATCAATCAGTCAATTAATTGGTTAATAGAGAAATCCATCGAAGGTTCTTAAACACAGAATCAGCACATCAGGCTGATTTTACCAGGAGCTCAAACCACTGGAGGCTGGAACAGTTTACCAGCAAAGAGGACTAAATGCTTCCTGTATACCCATCTAGTGTAAGATACTGGGCCACATGGACCAACACAGCCGTTTCAATCCTCTGTTCAACCTCTTTCAAATAGAAGCCATGAGAGGGAAGCAGGGATTTGCCGCAGACCCAAAGATTCCTGAGATGGGAGAGTGCTTAACTGCATACTTAATTTTAAGCTCATGATTAAATCTGATTACTTTTAATAGCCAGAAATCCTTTCTTAAATTGGGGTTCTCTGGGCTTGGAGGTCTTATTATTACTATTCATACCAATGTCTTTGCACAACTGTCTTCACCTTCGGTTACCATTTTCCCAGATTAAGAAAAGCAAAACGTGCACAGCGCTCCATCATTCATTCAGGGCGGACTGAGCATCCACTTCTGTCATTTAACTACATCAAAGCTCCGTTGCCAAAGATGATTCTTACTACTGCAAGTGAGTTTGCCAACCGAAGATTCTCATCACCATCCCAGTGATGGGAACGTCATCATACTCATCCCAGTAATGGGAACAATATACATTTATCCACAGGTCTCAAAATTAACTAATGTCTATTTTAATTTTGCTGTCACACCATAATTGAGCAACCGCAAACCTCTCAAGGGATCTTCTTTTAAAAATAAATGATTTATAACTAAGTGGGAGGGAATTTCAGGTGTGCTTTTATTGTAAAAGTTCCCTGATTATGTTCCAGTCAGAAGATAGAGAGCAAGAAAAAAACAAGGACCTAAAGGGATTTGTGTGTTCAGTGATGCTAATGACTAAGACTGCGGTCATGTTTTCTAGATCTAATAACATATCCTATAGCCTTTTGGACTAATCAAATGAAAGAAGGGGATTTATGTTCCAGTGTGCTTTAAGAAGAGGGCTTAGAAGATTCCCAAAGTAATTTCATTTGACATTCAAAGCTATTTGATTGCAGTTTCTGAACATTTCTACCACATCTGCATTCAGCATGTGGCAATCTGAATTTTACGATGTTTCGAGGCTGACTAACACATGAGATTGGTCTTTCCCATCCTTTTTCCTTGTTCTGCACTACTGATTGCTTTCATATCACTATGGCAAAAACATTGTGAGTGCATTCAAAATTGCTAACATTAGAAAAATCCCAGAGTCACCGGCACATTTGGAACTATTATGTAGTATTTGGGGATCTGAAATTTAAGGGGAAGAAATGGAAGCCTTATTGTATACTAATGGGAAGCAATTTTCTGCTACTGCAGCTTTTGCTAGGACAGTGCAAAAGCTGCTGGTAACATATTTTCAGAGGACAAAATGCTGGTGTAAATACATTTGTGAGATTGCATTATTCTGATGATTTTATCTTTCCTAACATGATATGGCACGGCTGACATAAAGGCAACTTTAATCCTCTTTATACTCATCTTCTTCCTGCTCTTCCACCTCACTTTTCAATCATCTTACAGGTTCTGTACACAAGTTACATTCTGCTTTATCATTTGGCTGCAGAGAAAAGTAGTGTTTTCAGCTCGTTCTGGTGGCTAAAAGACTGGACAGGGCAGACGGTCAAACGCACTGAACCTACCACCACAGAGCATCTCAAATGTCCAATCGTCACACCAGTTTTCACAGGACAGGGACTTCTTAGCTCTCTGGGAAAAGCAGGATGTGCAGTTAAGTGGATGCTCCAGTTCACACACCAGCTATTTCTGCACTGGGGATTTCTACCCTGCCTGTGTATTTTATTGCCTAAAAGTCTTCAAGGCAATAAAAGCTGTTCTGCTCAAAATCTATACAGGTATTTCATGATAAATGCCCTCATCTTCTCACAACAACTGCTGCTAGTCCTTATCGTAATGGGAACTAAACAAGGACCTCTGCAAGTGTGGGGCACGGAGCTGCGTCTTCCCTTGCCCATGTTACACAAATGAGAACCATCAGAGCAGACCCACAAAACCTGAAAGAAGTCCTCCTCCTGCTAGTGAGGAGGAAGGTGAGACCTAAACTCCCAGCAATAAACACTGGATCTGCCCGTTTACTGGTACAGGCTTTGCAATGTGCTGAGTGCTGCTTTCTGATGGACAAAAGAGAGCTAGGAAAGGTTTGCTCTACACCTTTCTAATAACCAGACCCTCAGAAAAGAGAGGGACAGACCGCTGAGTTGGTAACAGAGAAGGTCAGAAAACCATGCAGACTTCTGCTTGGAAGCTTTGGGAAGGGTAGGCTGGTCTTTCTCACACTGCAGAACCACCAGCTTGGGATGCTTTGGCAAGCGAACAAGCAACACAGCTTTTAAGAAACAAAGCAAATCATTGCCTTTATTTCCACCGCTGTACCTAACTACCGCCCTGAACCAAGAGCAATTAAAACAGGGACCATACTGAGACAGCTGCGTTTGTGGTGATACGTATGCAGAGAACTCAGCCCTGCTTCCAGAAGCTGATCCATTTTTTAGCACCTTGTTATAATTAGAAGCTCATGATTTACAATGAATTATTTATTTGATTAATTTCAGCCTTTCTTTCTTTCCTATCAATGAATTGTCCCCACACAGCGTGTTGAATCCTTGAATTCACTTTTAATTTAAATAGTAGCTTTGATGATTAACTCCGGGTCTGTCACTTATTCATCATTCGCTAATGTTCACAACTCAAACTTTGTCCAGCAGCAATGCTGGTTTATGAAGCTTAAAAGACATATGGACCCTTTCCTCCTCCCTCTTTGGAACAATGCATAGTATAGTATCATGTACACTCCGCAAATTTCACTGTTACATATGGAGTTTTACATCACCTTATAGTTAAAATTTGAACTGAAAACAAAGCAAAACAAAAGCCTCCTGGTGCTAAGCTTTCCAATTCAAACCCTGATGTGATTTTGAAATTAACTTAAAATATAAAATCAGGACCAAAAAAAAACCAAAACCAAAGCAACCTTCCAGAGATTTAGAAAATAAATTCCAGTAAATTGAGACAAAACATTACAACACGTTAGAGAATGGTTTGGAGCAGTCCAGTGCTAGATACTGTTATACCATTGTTCAAACCAGCTGTTTTCAGTGATTTATCTCCCAAGAATGCATCACCCAGTCCCATCCTTTGGTTGGCACAATAGAAAATTCCTAATGCGCTTCTGGACACGTAGACAAAAGTAGTTACAAGCACAGAAATTCATCTTAGTCATAGAGGTTGTATGATGTTATAATACATGTCATCTCATGGTCCAATATTTCCTTTGTCTCATCTACAACCTAAAACAGTGCTCCACAGAAACCTGCTATCCTAAGAATGCTCATCCCCAGGTAAGAATGCATTTATAGTTTGAATATTGTATTTGGTGGCAATTTCCTGGCCTGCAGCAACACATTACTTGGAAATACAAGTTACCATGGTGCAATATACAACAGTCCATGATGTGCAGGCCTCCAAGCCTTCCTCTCCACATGCAGCGCTTACGGTTACGTAGCTACACCACTCACGTTTATATGACTGTTAGTACAAAATCCTGTCTTACCAGGTGAAGACGTTTTTAAGCCTCAGGCTATATTTAATCTTCTGGATGTTTTCAAGTCTTGAAGAAAGGACGCTCAGTTAATTTCCCATTTTAGTCAGCAGGAGAGAAGGCAGATGGTGTAACAGGCACACACTCGATTGCACATAGGATGACTTGTAAACTTGTCTGTAAATTCTACCACAAATCACTAACAAGCACCTGCAATGTTCTGACTGAGGAAAAAGCTACTTACATAATAGTTCATCACGATAAATGCTGAGTGTTCCTATAGATGTATTTTTAGCTGGTTCCTATGGAAACATGACTTATGTGATCACACTCTATATATGCTCCTCAATAACTTTTGACCCCATTGGCTAATTTCAGCTATCTCTGACACAACAGTGGAGCTCAGGATGAGGGAAGTCCTCCAGTCTGTGCAAGGCAGTTGGGTATCCAAGTAGTTGCCCTCACTAGAGAAACACTGCTGGATGAGCTCTGCCTGTATTAGCCATCTGTATTAGCCTACTAACAGGCACGGAATAAGATGAGGACAGAAGATGTTGCCAGGGTGCCCCATCCTTGGAAGTGTTCAAGGCCAGGTTGGATGGAGCTTTGAGTAACCTGGTCTAGTGGAAGGTGCGGAGCCTTTCCCTGAGCAGCCCTTATCTTTCCACTCTCATGAGATTAAGCAGCCTAGGAAGTAGTTCAAACAGTCACAGTGAGGAGAACGTGCAGCTTGGGCAAAGTTTCCCCCTTCTGAGGAAGAAACAAGAGACATCAGTGGCCCAAGGCAGTCTCTCACAGTAACCCCTTCCACCTCCTGGCCAGGGATCAGAGCCAGAAAGGTGGCAAACGCAAAGCCTGGTCCATATGCCAAGCCAGACCCAACCTCCTCCTCCAAGGTGGCCACTATTTGTATTATAAGGCCTTTAATCACTTTCCAAACAAAACTCAGTTCCCGGACACCAGTTCCTCAGAGGCTTCCGTGCACAATATGAAGCTGTTCATCAGCTGGTGCTGGTTTTACCTTTCACCCTGCTCATCCCCACTGTGGCTGTGACCATCAGTCACCGCTCTTCCTTCCGCCTTGTGGAAGGCCACACCATCAGCACCAGCCTCATGGTCAAGGATGCTATGCACTGCTATACATCCCGTAGCAACTGTGCAGGGAATACACACACCCAACCTAAGTCTTCTGGATCAGCTTTCAGACTTGCTTCTTTGCTCCACTGACTACAGAGAACATGATCGGTGTTCTGAATGGCACCTAAATGAAATGCCTGCAGCAACCCAAGGAAGGCTGTTACTAACATCTACTCCAGCTACCACACCACCGCTATTCACAATCCTTTTTAACCCTGCAAGGGTTTGAAACCACCTGTAAGTGACACAAAAACTAGGAACCCATGGAACTTCCTGCAAACTGCAAGTGACTCTCAGCTTTTATAATACATGGGTTATGATTCCAGTGTATGCTATTCCAGTGATGCTCAGCAAAATCAAGCGTTGGGGTTTGGGCTTCTTTTTGACATTGTCACACTAATAAGAGAGACATTAAGATTCTATGCACAAGGATAAGAGCAGGAATAATGAGGGGATTTTCTCCAGCACTGCATTTAATTTTAGAGTGCCAAGATTAGTACCTAAGCTCTTCTGGACACTCTAGGAGTTGATATCTTGCTCCCTGGGTGTGTACACACGTCTGCCTTCAGTGTGGCTCTTACACCTGCAGCTGATAATCATAAGCAGTTTCAAACGAGATGAGAAAATGAAAATTACCTTCAAAAGGGAGGAAAACGCATTTGACATCCCTCTCCTTCCAGCACTTGCGAGCTGCGCTATAATTACCCCTGTGAGCTCTCAGGCAGATGGCAAAAGCGGCAGCACCTTGGATGCAGCCAGCAGGACGCTGCAGAAATGCTCTTACTAACTTTTTGTTCAAGATGTTTCAACACATAAATCTAGCAACTGGCAACCCGAGACGGAGAGGCTGACGCTATTAGTGAGCCTTAAATAACGAGCGCGTTACATCTCCGCCGTACCCTGCCTGGCTCGATGTGCTCAGCCCCTATTAACATTATTACAGCCAGCAGGAGAGACAGAAAAGTTTGCATTAAGAGCTGAGATTGAAAAGGGCCGGATTCTGCTCCAAGGAGGAAAAACATTGATTCTTGCTCCCTTTCTTGGAGGCTGGGGCAGCAGCAACCTGGAGGTTTCCAGTTGCCTGAGTCTTAGTGAGCTTTTCACAGGGTGAAAGGGGGCAGGGGAGGGGGAAAGGAGACCTTTGGGAAAATAAGGCTTTAAGAAAACAGAAGTAATAGGCTAAATATCCAGCAGCCTTAAGGCAGAGGAGTTATCTCTGTTCGTTCTTTTTAATCCACTCTGCTCCTTGGCTGGGGGATTTGGGAGTATCTCTTTGTACAGGAAATCTCCTCCAGTGGAGTAATTTGAGAGGTTGTAAAGGAAAGGGTGCTTATATGTCTGAACAGCCTTATGAAACTAATACCAGAGTCCTGCTGCAATGACAGGAGCAGGGTTAGCTCTGTTCTCTCGTTCCCATTTCAAAGGAAATTGCATTCAAGATGGTGGGGTTTATTGTGTTTGCTACACGAGATGTGATTTTACAGGTCTGAGTCCCTCCCTCTATAGCTACAGCTCTGGGAAAGCAGACAGTGGTTCCTCAGGTGCTGGTGCAAGGCAACCAGCCCCGTGCTGCTCACCTAGACTGCCATGGGGATGATCACTTTACAATACCTTCCACATCCTATTGCTGTATGTAAGGATGAAGCGATCAGAGCACCTATCCCCAAGCACAATTAATTCTTCCTCAAATCACTTTAGTCCACGCTATTTGCAACCCAGATTGTTTGAGTAACTTAAAGAACTGGCTAAGAAGATAATGCTGCAAAGGTAGGACAATTCCTGCTGTTTGCGTTTGTACACTGTTAGGGTTTATTTTAACCTAAAAAAGGAGGGAATTTCAGTCATCCAATACATAGAAGTAAGTTCAAGATTAATAAAGCAGGAAGCACTTTCTAAAGAAAGAGTGTTTCTCCTGTGCCCTTCTCTTGCAATGAGTGTGAGAGCAGAATCAGGGTCTCTATCCCTACCAGTGTGATTTAAGGGGAAAGGCAGAACATCTGCTGTTTGCAGCACAGGGGAGCTCAGCTGCAGCAGCAGACAGCAACAGCAATACATGGCATACGAAGTGCAGGTTAAAGTTCAGCTTTTGTTCTAGGACTGAGATGCTCTGAAAATCAGAAGTTCTACTTCTTGTATAGTTAGCAAATAAGAGCAAACACAGAGCTTTTGGTGCTGCGAAGGAGCCGACTCGACCGTCTCACCACCTCGACCTTGTGTCTGCGAAGGCTGGGGGGAACACGGCAGCAATTCCTCTATGATTTACAAGCCGTACCACACGACTGATAATAACGCATCTTATCGCTGCTGCCAATACTGGGCTTTGATCAACCTTGGCAATGCATTTTACATGCAAATGTATCTTCTGCGGCAAACCCACACTGTAAGTACAACACACCTGCATTCATGCCACCTACAGCTCAAGGCCATTGCCACTTCCGTTTTACTGGAGATAAATTATATGAGGTCCATGCTGTCCCTTATCTCATTAAATTTATCTGAAGGTAAAACTAAGGCATCTTATGTTTTCTTCATGATCATGAAAGTGTGACACATACTGAGGGGTTAAAAAAATTGTATTTTATTAATGTTAGCAATATTCAGCACCTTAGAAAAGGTGTCTTGGCCTCAAACAGCATGCAATGGCTCACGTGGCAATCACCTCTGCCCCATAGAGGTGGGTTTGAGTCCTCCAACCAGGTAAGAAATAAAACCAGTGCTCCCACTGCCACACCTTGGCCCTCTTGGCATCATCACCTGCTTCTGAAGGAAAGCAACACAGAGGTGTTCTGTAGTGAGCACGGCCCTGTGCGTGTGTAAAGAGGCTACACAGACACCAGGAATAAGAACTTTGGAGCTTTAAAGGGAGTGTTGAAACCTGCCAGGAATAAGCTGCTCTTTTTAGGCTGGGTCAGCCTGAGCTACACGGAGGTGCCGAAAAGAACAGAAGGCAGAAAAGTAACAGAACAAAGAGGGTGTATTTTGTATTTGCTGAATATATGTTTTCATAACCCGATAGTTGTGGATAACAAGTTAGAGCACCCTATTTCTGATGCAAACAACAGCAAATTGGTATATGAGGTATTCAGAGGCTGTGAGTCAGCCACAGGTCACAGAAGTAACACAGGAAAAGTAATCCAAGGCTGGGGAAAGCATCGGCATTTAACAAGCTTTGCATAATACCATGATGAGAACTACAGCTCACAAACCACACAGATCAGGAATGCAGAGGGGCGAACACAGTGCTCAGCTCAGAGCAAAGGTGTCCAGCAGGCACAGAAGCTGCTGATCAACGCATGACACCTTCCTCATCACCCAGTACTTTGCTCCTGTGCTGAGCCCATTAACACAACACAGCAGAAAGCACCCTCTGAGCAGGAGCGAACTCTAAAGGAGGCATCAAGTATTGGAGCAATTAATACTGAGAAACAGATCTTACTTCCTGCTCATCCTTTCCTGTTGTTAAACAGGCAACCCATAAAAGATGAGGGAAAAGAGTCCGGAAAGTCATAGAGGAAGGTTTCAAACAGACCGTAAGGCAGGAACCGACTTTACATCATACAGAACTGTATCTACTGCAAATCAGTCCCAGGTATCGATACCCTTCTCACCACAGTCTGATGTTCTAGTACCTCACTATGGGCAAAGGGCATTTTCCCTGCCTCAAGCTGCAGGAAGAAAGCCCAGACTCAGGACCTTTCCACTTCCAATGCTGCAAACGCCTCCACGTGCATCCGTTTAACACCGTCTCCCATTCGGAATTCATGTACTATTCTTTCACTACACTTTGCCAATGAATATTTTAGCATCAACAGTTTTGAAGCACTGTTAATGACAAAAATTACATCCACAGCACTTTATATTATCAGAGTGCTTTCAGTTAATTATAGTTAATAAATGAATTGATCCTTAACAATATAAGTAGGGTGCTATTTAGATAACTATTTTTAAGTGGGTAACCCAAGGAAGAGAGAGGTTAAGGAGTTTGCCTATGAAAGAACAGCAGAGGAAATAACAGAGTCAAACTTAAACCACAATTAAGTGCTGATTATTAGAAGATTAAAGTATACCAACAAATGAGGTGGAGGTTATTCTTTTTAGAGGGGCTAAACTTCAATGTGTTGTGGTGAAAAATAATATAACGAAAGGTACCTTCAAACCCGATTTGGAGCAGTGAATTAAGGTCATGCTGAATTTAACTTAAATAATGCAGGCAGAAATCCTCACCAAACACCAGAACAAGCCACGAAAGAAATAGAGGAAAGTCGGTCAGGGTTGATTTATTCTACTGCTTCTGAAAACAAGATTTACAGCATCCACAGACAGTCGTGCTCCTTAAGGATGCAGAGAGACAAGGTAAGCTGGCTTTAGCTTATTTAGAAGCTTTTAGAAAACAAACCCAGGTCCCTGTTGAAATAAAACTTGCAGAAATCCATGCAAGTAGGTACATTTCCCAGAACACTTTCTTAACCTAAAAGCCGAAGTGATTTCAGGTAGCAGAACAGTTACACAGTTATATGATGCTTCCTCGCATGGAAATAATCTCACAGCACGTGAAAAGACACAGAGAAAAATATCGTTGCATCAGTCCAGCAACAAGGTCTTAAAGATTTTCACATGAAAACTGATTAAGACACTTCTTCCACTCCATTGCTTTCCGGTAAAAGTGAAGCAATTCCTTATTTCCTCTGATAGAAGTGAGGAAAAAAACCTCGGTTTTTATTAAAACTAAAAAATGCAGAATCCCCAACCGCAGTGATCACCGCAGGATCAGAAACAGCATATTGCTGCCTTCCAGGGAACTCTCAAATGTTCATCATCCCTGCCTAAGGGTGGCTAATCCTGCCCTTGCACGAGCCTCCGAAAGCCAACTCATCATCAGATTGTATATTTAAATCTTGAGTAAAGAAGTGTTTTGTGGACTTATAAAAGTACCTCGTTGAGTTCACCCACAACTACTGAGGGTTACTGCAGATGAGCAGTGCTGGGCTCTGGCAATGTAAACTGGGGCAGGTTCTGTGCCATGGGTCTTCGCTCTGTGTGACTCCAGCAGACACCGTAACTCCTGAGTCTCTGCGTTTTAAGTGCTACAGTTGCTTGGATGCTTTGCAGAGAGAAGCAATTAAAAGTGAAAGTTGTCATCTATTTCACCTTGCGTTCCTCGCGAAAGCAGCGCTTTTATTTTAAGCCTAGGTTCAGCAGTCGTAAGGAACATTTTCAAGGTCCAATAAGCAGGTAATTCATAGACAGAGAGGAAAAAAGAATAAATAAGAAAAAGATGGGCAAAGTACAAAAGAAATGAGTCGGGCTTGGATGCATTTTTTCCACAAATGGCAGATTTGTAAGATTTCTGGAAAAATGTATGTAACAGAAGAGATGACCTTACCTACTGGTTGGTTGTAGCAAGAGGGTTAGTAGCTAGCTAAAGGGTTCAGGTTCCTATTCGGCCTGATTTACCCACCTAATGGGAAACCTCATAATAAAAAGTTAAGATAAAGAACTGCATCTGAAACAAATCCTCTGCAGGAAACCTGGTTAAAAAAGTCACAAAAAGAACATTATGTTGGAAGCAATCGCTTCCATTTGGGTACCATAAACTAGCAGAGCTTAAAAAGAGGCACTTCATTGCCTTTCTACCTTTGGATATTCTGTTCTGAAAATTACGATTCTAGGCAGAGGAGAGACATGGTTAGGAAGATAAATCAGCACTTTCTTTCATATAATTTAAACTTCAGAGGTGAAATTGCAGTGGATCTAATGGCTTCTAAAGTAGTTGCTAGAAGAGATTCCCTCTTCTTGTATGTTTTCATGTTAAGAAGGAAAAGAAAATATAAAGTTCAGTAATTCTATAAAAAGCAATGGGAGTTTTACCTGTGTAGAGATAAAACCTGTTTCAGCAGCTCAATTTGCTACTCCTTATTTATGAATTCTCCCCAGTCAGTTCCTGCGGTGGGTCATGATGGGGAGCCGCGTATCCTGCTTAGCATATTTCCCATTGCCATCTAAGGGAAAGGGTCACTGACACACAGGAATTTCAGACTCTAGCTAGACATTCGCCTAATAACATGAGTCATTCTTGTTACTATGTAAATATCATCCTTTGCCTGAAGGCAAATTCTTGCCTCTTAATACTGAAATCCTGTCTAGTTTTCATTGATTCCTAAACACCACTGCATCTTCGGAATTGTCTTGAGAATACAGTGAGGCGCAAAAAGTCTCACTCTCTCTTTCCCTCCCCTTGTCTAATAAAGGGACTTTTTACTTATTTACCAAAGCAAAATGTTGCTGCTAAGCTCCATTTCTGATAAGGGCCAAAATAAAGATACCTGCTGAGGAAAAGGGCGCTGACAGGTTTTCTGGGCAGCTATGTAATAGCTATTTTTATGCAAGGAGTGAGCTAAAGTGCTATGCTTAGGAGAAAAATTCACACAAAGATTCAACCCTCATATGTGTGTCTCTCTTTTTCCCCACCCTCTAGTGATATGCAGCTTCCGAGGAACTGTACCGCAAGGCTTGGTCCTGGAACTAGGTGAAACTGTCCAGATCCTAGAGAAATGTGAAGGTAAGTGTGATGTCCAAGAAGGAATCGCATTTTTTTATAGAAGAATATGCAAATATTTCAATCTAGGAAATTTTAATAAGTTGTTTGCAAATCATGATGCATCAAATCAAAGCACTTAAATAAACCTTATCTGACCCACTTTCCATAGGAAAGGCTGAGTGCTCTTGGCGGTAATCCAGTCTGATAGGGGGTCAGTGTGTTTTAAGTTAACCATCTGTCCAGAAAATCTTGAACCCTGACCTGATTGTCGTACTGTAATTGGGTCTTGCAGTGAATTTTCATAATGTAACATATATAATCAGTATCTTATTTTACTATATTTTTCTCAGTGCTACTGTATTTCAATTAAGTATATCAGTGTGTATTATTTAGGAGCATTTGAACACATGAAAAATGTTACTTAAGAAATAGGTTAGCAAATCATTTGGGAGCAACACAGTGAAAAATCTAAAGAATATGGGTTTAGGGGGGGATTGCTTTGCATTTATCTTTATGTGTGGTTTTGTACCTAAAGGAAAACGCTGTTGTAAGTGTATAGCTGTAGTTTTTTCTTCAGTGGCTGGAGATGTGTGTGTGATAACAAATTGAATGGCCTGATCCTTTTGCTTTATTCACATGATCAGTGTGATTGAACTTGTTGTATGTAAGAGAATTATTTTTATCCTAATGTTCAAGCAAGTCATGTAAAACATGTCTGCTGAGAAGTAGGTTGACAAGATGCAGCATGAGAACATGTTTCACTATTGACTGAGGTGGAATAATGTAACCTTAATCCTGAAGTGTTAGAACAAATTTAAACCCCAGATCCGCACATTTGAATCCCAAATTAACAGAGAGTTGTAGGTTTGGTTTTGTGTTTGTTTAGTTTACACCGTTTTTCATCTCCAGTGTTAGTGTTGCTACACAAACCTTCTGCATGCTTATCAGGAGGCTGCCTTTCTTCTCTCATGCCTAGATCTGTCTTTTGCACTTGATGCTTTTTCTTCTTAGGTGTTTTGTTTCTTTACCTACTGACTTAACTCTTCACGAAAAAGTGACTTCTTACATGCTATTTTTGGTAGGAAAGTAGTAGCTTCTTCACCTACATGTGTAAAAAATTTCCGTTGAATGAGAGTTGTACAGTGCAATAGTGATGTTTAATCCATGAAGAAGTGTGCTGTGAACAATACCTGCAGTATTATACCTGCAAATGATAATGTTTAAAAAAACACACATGGTGTAATGGGCTAAGCTTTGCTCAAGCACCCTGTGGTGATTGTAGTCATTCTGTCAGATCTTGTGAATTAGTATGTGGTGCAAGCTCAGGAGAAATTTATTACTTTATATAATAGATAGCATAACTCTAAGATAAAACTGTGCATCTTGCGGGAAGCACTCATGGTGTTTTCAAATAAGACCTGCTAATCAAGGAAACTTTCAAAACCCTGGGAAATAAAAGCACAATCTCAAAGGAGCAGGGTGCTTACAGGAAAACAAAAGGATAATCCAGTGTCTCTTTACAGTGTTGTAATAATTAGGCTCTGCGTTTCTTTTGCCAGTAGTTTTGAGGATGATCCCTTAAAGCCAGTTCATGCCAGTTTTCAAATTGCTGAGAAAGGTGGTGTTCAGACAAAGTGCTATCCTGAGCGGAACGAAGTGTTTGCACAGGGTTTTTTGGGTTTTGTTTTTTAAGCCCTCTATCCTCTTGTTTTACTGAAGGTGCCTTTACTCTGGACTTTACATACAGAAAAAGATATGCTAATTTTGATTATAGTATCTGCAACTCCCCAAGATGAAAATCATCTGAATATTCAAACGGTTTGTGCTGCAGCTCTTGTATGTGTGAATTAGGCCAGAAGCACACTAGCTGTGCACAGTAGGTTCTTAAAAGAAAAACAAAGTATCCGTTGTTGAAGCATTCTTGTCTGAGTGGCTCTTCAGTGTGATCCTTGGTTTGCCTTGAAAATCTAAAATGAAACATACCTCGTCTTCCTCTTCTGCCGTACTTCCCAGGATTCTTTTGTCAGACAAATTGGATAAATTAATGTGAACCCATGCAAATAAAGGTCACTGCTGCAGGAGTCGACAGAAGATCCATTGCTGTTTCAGCTTCACTTCTTAGAACAGTTTGTGCATAATTCTCTTCTAAGCAGAGACTTTGTCTGGGTTAAAAGGATTCTCGTACACACGAACCTTCTAGTGACGTGAAGAATGATTTCAGAGACTTGCTGAAGAATTCAAGGCTCCAAAAGATTCAGATAACTAGCTATATTTCTGAATGTGCTTATTATTAATCATAATGACTTACTGAATAACTGCAGTATTATTCCGAAAGAGCGAGTGCTCTTTTATAGTGACTGGTGTACGAGGCATTCAATTGCTACATTTAGAGCAATTGAATGAAAGAGCAGGGAATGTAGGGAATCTCCCTTACTAAGTTCTCAGGTACCTCTGCAACTAAGTTTTATATGTATTTGTAGAATAAAGGAATAAATATATATGCATACACACACATATATATGCACATGTGTATTTCTCTCTGAGTCCTATAAATCTGGATACCAATTGATAACAAATTTAACTTTCATTATGGTTGTGTATGCATTTTTTAAAATAAAATGCAGTGAAATAGTTGTCTTTGTTACTCTGGATCTGTTCATGTGCTTGAAATAGAAATTTTTGAGTTTCAATCACTTTGTGTGCCTGCCATTCAGCATGCTTTCATGCCAGCACACAGAAGTCTAAATGGCTTTCTGCCCCTACCTAAACCTGACAAATGTCTCCTACTGCATTCCCCCCCTCCCCAGTTTAATGTGATAGGGTTGAAACCCATGTGCTATAGCATCTGCCTATCCTCTGAAGCTACCAAAAACTCCATCCATGTTTCATGAAATGTGATGCTGTCCCTAAAGCATGTGATGTTGCTATGATAGTTTTATAGTTACTATTTGCATGAAGGACCTCATTCTTGACTGGTCTTACCCAAAAGTTACCAGGACATCAGTTGCGTGCATGCTTGACTTTCACAGCTTTCCCCTCTCTCTGTTCCTGTCTCTGCACCCTTCCACTTACCATCTTGCTGTGTGAGAGAGAATTGAAACAGTAAGTGGTGTTCCCTGCTCTACATGCTATGCATTGAGGAGGTGAAAGGGTGTGGCAGCAGTTTGTTACCTGTCAGTGCTGAAAGACAGTTTTCTTCTGTCAAGTGACAAAGCATGAGCAAACTTCTTGATTGAAATACATGTGGGCTGCATGTTCTGAAGAACACCCTATTTTTCAAGTTAAGTGGCTGTAGCCCTGCTGCTCTCAATAGCTGTGAGTAACAGCATTCAGAGTAAAATTTAAAATGTCTGTTTTATCCATTTATTCTTATTGCTAGGGAGCAGGCTTGTTCAGATTAAAAATGTAACAACTTCAGTGACTTTAATTATTACCTTGGGACTCTTATATAGTCGCTGAAGAAACACTAGCTGATGCCTGAAGCACCAGTTAAGAGTGCCTTACCCATGCAAATTCTGGTATCCACACAAGTATTTATTTGCATGGTGTTAATGTGTGTGTATGTTAATAACAGTGTTCTTAAGCCATGAGTGTGATATCTTTAACGTTTCCATTACTCCAGCAGTGGCAGCATGGCCAATAAAGGCTGTATGGTATTTGGGACACTTAAGCAGCAGATGCAGCTTGAAATCAGGGCTTTGTTTTTTTGAGAAGTGATAATCTTTGCCATGCTTCCAAGTTGTGCCATGCAGATGAGTGAGGAATTGCACTTCACACTGTCTGTTGTTGCTGTGGAACAATGCCGGTTTCCTTCCACCTCCTGTCCTGTGGCTGGGCCAAGTTGAGTCACTCCTAAGATTTCCAGTGAGATACCTTTTTTCCCTTTTCATCCCATTTCCTCTTTGCCTGTTGTGGAATATGCCATTGGAGCTGAAGTTGCTTGGATTCGCACAGCTGCTGTAGAAGATCTTGCCTAGCTATTAAACTAGTCTTTGGAGCACGGGAGTGGTTTCTTGATGGTCCTCTATTTGGCTAAGGCCAAGATAAAAAATGTCCTGTCTCTTCTGCTTTTGTTGCAGCATTTCTGAGTTCATTGTTAGCTTATTCCTGTGGTTCTGCTGGCATGAGGCTGCTCCCTGACGTGGTGTTGGCAGCCTGGGTTAGGTATTCATCTGCTGCTCGTCCTTGTCCTGGCACTGCTCAGAGCATCAAGCTCAGAACAGAGTGGTCTTGGCATTGAGTGGTTTCGGCATCAAGAAGCTTTTGCCACCCAAAGTTACAATCCCTCTTCTGGGTCGTTTTGAGTGCCTTTAGCTCTACACACTAGTTTATATGCAGGTTAAAAGGTAAAAGCAATTGCTTATTGGCCATTCTATGCAAAAGAGGGCTTTCTTCCTAGAAAAGATTTGAGGGTTACTCACAGTACTGCAAAGTATACTTACCTTTGTAGGACAAAGGTTTGAATTCTTGAAACTGAATCTCCTAGCGGTGCTTTCTTTATGTGCCAAGCTCAGCTTTAGGACTTGCCATAAATACTTGTGTAGTTTATTTTCAGAATTCTGCTGGTTACAATACTGTATGTGTTTGGGGTTTTTTTCCTGCAGTCTGCAGCTTGATGTGACTTTATTTAACCCAGATAGTTGAGCTTTATTTTTCTGAGATCAATCCCTTTCAATTAGGACTGTTTTGTTTTTCTTCTGCTGAGTTTTCCATGTGGCCGACCTCTTGTTCATTAAGTGGAAATCTAAAAAAGGTTATGAGGTGGCTTTTAGAAATAATATCTCATTTTGTTCAAGGCACTTCTGAGATCAGAAAACTTTGGTAGCTCTTCTAATTGCTTAGATTAGGAGGTTGAGATGTGTGGGCCTGCCCCAGAGCTCCTTTTGCTATTGGCTAAGCTTGCACTATTGCTGGGACTTGTGAGTGAGATCCATCTTTGGAAAGGCTATTTTTCTTCATCCAAGAGTACGCAGGTTTCTGGCTTCATGTTTCCCACACTGTGAATTTCCATCTGTACGGGTAGTTGCAGGTGGATGATAGGTTATTTACCTGAGCCTTTTTGTTTTATATGTGGTGTTGTGACAATCCAGTTTTCTGTCCTGCTTTTCAGAGGCCTTGTTGAATTCTAGGGTTCAGAGGAGCTAAGCAGGAGCCTAATACTTTCTATAGCTGAAAAAGCCCTAGAAACAAAGGGAAGGGCTGGGGACACATTCTTGCATATACTGCTAAGTAATTTAGCTTTTATTACTGGCCCTCAAGTAGCCTCCAGTGTGAATATATGTACAGACAATGCATTTAGAAGGAAACATTATAAATAAGCACTGGTCTTGATGTACAGGGGAACAGCCATAATGGGGCACTTTTCCTTCTGTTTTCCTCAGATTTTATTCCCATGGAAGTAATTCTTCTTGCAGCTCCTTGAGGGATTCTTTGCTGGGTAGGGTATACAGGGGGCAGAGCTGTAGATCAGCTTACTCTTCACTTTTCTTGGTTTGTATCAAATGTTGTTGGATGGTATTGAAAAAACAGTTGCAAATGATTGTGTGCTTTCCTGGGTTCTGTGTTTCACCTAAGAAATATCCTGTTTAGGCTCTATGGTAGGTTTAGCCGGAATGGATCACTGTGTGTGATCACAGTGTGGTTGCATCACTTTGTGTAGTCTGCGTGGTTTATCTTCTGCACTGTGCAGTACAGCCCGTGTAAAAGCAAAGTTGAAATAGGGGTTTCATAAGGTGATTTGTCCAGAACACACTGGAATGGATATGATTTGTTCTGTTTTCTTTTAGAGTACTTGGATTAAAAGTTTGTCTTGGGCATAGTGAGGATATAAAGCATGAGGTGTTCAAAATCAGTTAATCAGTTAAATTGGGAAAGCATAGGTGATTCCTGTGCTGCTCAAGGCCAGGTTGGACACGGCCTTGAACAACCTGGCCTAGTGGAAGGTGTCCCTGCCTATGGCTGGGGGTTGGAACTGGATGCTCTTAAGGTCCTTTCTAACCCAACCCATCCTATGATCCTATCTGGCATACTCAGTTTCTTCAAAACAAACAATGTTTCCCCTCCATTCATCAGAATTTATCATGTAGGTGTCTTTGTCATGACATCTACCCAAAAATACACATTGATGCAACATTAAGATGCAATCCAAAGTGTTGCATTTGTTCCCTGTCTCCTCATAAATGTTCAGACATAACAACATGTTCTTCAGTTGTTAGTGTGCAATGATGGAAGCAATAGGCTCATCCTATGCCTGCCTTCCTCTGTGCTCAAAGGAAAAGAGAAGAAAGTTTGTTTCCAATGTCATCCGTATCATTGAAGGTATTTTTGCCTCTTATAGGATGCCTTTGTCATTTTGTCTACTTTATTTTGATGTGAAATTCATCAGACCAGTGTGGGATGTATTTAGTGTTCATGTTTCTATCCTGAATAAGATATTGTTTAAAATGGTGCTTTAATAGACTGATTTTTTGTTTTCCTATACTAAATGATGTTATATGGTATGGAATATTACCCCTTTAGCTGATTTAAGTCAAGTATCTTATTAAGCCCCTCCCAGCTTCTTGCCTACTCCTAGCCTACTTGCTAGGGGCCAGCACATCAGGAAAAAGAGGAAGCCTTAGTGTTGTACAAACACTGTTGAGATGTAGCCAAAATGCAAAATGTCGGTCTCTTAATAGCAGTGATTTAGCCACGAACCCAAAACGCATGACCAGACAGGCTGCTATGGAGAAAGTTAACTCCATCCTAGCCAGACCCAGAATGGGAGATTCAGTTTTTGAAACCCAGTTAGAATTATCTGTCTTCCTTTCCCTAGGTCATCCATTAGGCCAGGCAGCTTGAGCTTATTCTTTGCTGTCAGAAAATTAGATGGGGGGAGGTGTTGTGTGCTTGAAGTACAGCTTTTCTCTGTTTCAGCTCTGGTCTTATGCCTTAACTTCATCTGTCTTTGAATTCTTATTAGTTACTGATAAGTACTAGACAGTTAATCTGTTCAAATTGTGGATGCTTATGACAATTGTTTCACATCAGCTTACTCACAAAATTCTTGTAGTTTCATAACCATGTTTTTCTGATTCTTAAATTTTAAATCCTGTCTTTTTCACCATATTCTTGAAGTCAGAACCCTTTAAAGTCCGTGTACCACTAGAAGATGAATGCCGTAAAGAGTTCACAACTACTTATTTGTGATATACTAACATCTAAAAACCATAGTCACTACTGAGGTTTAACTGTGTAGTACGTGTTTTAATCACAACTAACTGAAGCCCCTGCCTGAATTTGTTGACTGTTGTGATTGAACCCCCCAAAATAAATGTTCCTTAAAATATATTATGGGATCAGTATTAATCTATTTAAGACTTAATTCTGGAATGAAGGTTTAGTGCATTTTAGTGAAAAATGGACTGCAGATGTAATTTTCTATATGTGTTTTTTTATAAAAAGCATTGTGTCTTTTCTCATAGCTTTTACTTTGAGATACAGAATGAGGTTTTGGTGGTGTTTGCTTTAAGCAAATAAGGAATTACCCTTTAGTGCATTCAGGTTCTGATGAGCTCTTTTTACTTTATCTTGCTTGTATGGAGTTGGAGGAAACTTAGAGAAGGGTGATTCTAAAAATGTACCACATTGAAAAAAAAAACCAAAAAAACAGAAAGGAAAACTAAGATTTGGAGAGCACAATCTACAAGATAAAAGGGAAGTAGAAGAATTTTCAAATATATAAAAGTACCTACAGAAAGGAAGTCCATAAAATGTTTTCTGTTGTCTCCAAGAGAAAAAAATCCTGGATTCAAATAGCAGCAAGGAAATTTCAGCTTACAAGGTGTGTGTACATTGTCTGAACCACTGTAATAGGTTGTCTGGTGAGGATTTGCCATCTTCACTTGACATTAATATTCTAGGGTTTTAAGTAACCTGTGCAACACCACCACTTTTCAACTGATCTGGGTGGGTGTCGAACAGCAGAAATACCTTCTGTTTCCTTGGAGTACTGTGAAGAAATACCTTGGAATTTAGGTTTAGCAAATGTTGTGTGGATTGTTTTCCACAGGCAAGGAGGGCTGTGTTATTCAGTCCTCATAATAAATTACTGGACACTGTTAAAAACAGGTGAAACCTCTGTGAGGAGAGGTTTAAGGCATGAGTTAGGGGATTTCTCAGGGGTGCTTCCATTCCAGTTTTTTACAGCTCTGTAAACAGGTAATGTTTCAGCTTTGAGGATTTGTTTTGAGATTAAGAACAGGAAACTCAGAAATAGGGTAGTTTTCTTTGATACGTGTTTTATCCTCTACCCTGCCTATCTCTAAATCATTAATGGACACCTTGGGTTGTGTTCTCACTTCTGCAGTTCTGTTCAGCAAACTTAGATGAAACCACTTTTTTCCATATTGGCTGACAAGTTTGCCGTTCTGTGTATCTTGACATTGAAATGTATGCTTATTTCTAAGATTCAGAGTCTGTGAATGTGAAAGTTAGCAGCAGGCTCTTATTTAATGTTGGTAACAATGAATCATAGGATAGATACATCATTTTTTCTCCTGTGACCTTAAAAATATGTTGGATCTGTTACTCAAAAACAGTTGTTGCAGGCACAGTTGTGTGGACTTATGGAAATTACCCATTTTAAGGAGCTGTGTGTGGTGTTTGTGCATATATTTATATTGATGTGATTGCCATGAAGTTTGATCAACTATAGAAATAAATGGAAAACAGTTTTACTTTTAAATATAAGCAGTTGTTTCATGGGAAAATAAATCTTTTTGTTATGTCCTATCTTAATGAGACATTTGTGTAATAAAGAAGATGGATTTTATTTTTTTCCCTGCTAAGATTTGTGTATGACTTGGATTCATCAATTATTTTCTTTTATATTGACTCAAATTTCCTTAAGAAAACTGCATCAAGACTAGCAGGCTGTCTTTAAAACAAAATCAGTGCACTCTTTGACACTTCCGGGCCTCATGATGAGACTCATGCCATAGTTCAGCCAAATACGAAGTCCTTTTTCTGAGAAACAAAATATACAATTACTTTGTTCTGTTCTTCTCTGTAATTAATAGCAAATTAATGACAAGTTTTCTTAGCACTGTTTTAAATGTTGCAGAAACTTAATCATATCTGTCCTTTCTCTGTAGGAAGAAAAACATTAAAAGTAGGAAGTTACTGGAAAAAATAAAGAATTTTTAAGGATAGTGGCTTTAGGTTGTCTGAGTTTAGTTTTACCAAGTTTGGGTTGTTGCCTGTGTGAATACTCGGCTGCAGCAGGCAGAAGATGTGCAGGCAGTTGAACTTGCTACTTGTGTAGGAGTTGGGCCTGGCCAACTTTGCCTGTAGATCTCTGATGGTTGGGCATGGCCAGGCCTTCTCCATAAAACTCGCACCCTGGACCTCATCATCATCCATGCTCCTGTGGGGTCATCCAGGCTCAGTTCTTACTGGTTGGTTAGTTAGCTTTATTTTCTGGGGCTGAAGCATTAGACCCAGATATGAGGAGAGCAGCATACTTTAAACAAGAATTCAAGTATTGTGTGTCTTACAGAGTGGAGGAGCAGCTCATCTATCGTGATGACTGCAGTGTGCTCTGTTTCCGTTGTTGAACTGGATGGTGTTTTCAGCACCTTCTTCCGGATAAACCTTGCATGGAGTGACGTTACTTTCACCTGTGCAAAATAAGAGTAATTGGGTTCTGTTCAACTTGTAGCTTTTGCAGCATTGGCTTGTACTCCTGGTTTATTGAACTGTCTGGGGCTGCTAACTGATAAATACAAGAAAAGTAATTGGGTTTGTGAATTTAGATCCTAAAGTCTGTTCTCTAGCCTCACAGACATACAAAAGATGAGACACATATGTTTAAACAACACTAGAAATGTATGGTAATGGCTTTACCTGTCTTCAAAAAGACAGGTTTCTAAAGTCTGGAGATTTTATTAAAATAAGTACTACAAAAAGTCTCATGGACCAGCACATGAAGACAGTGTTCAGTAGAGAGTCTTGCCGGAGTGCTGAATGCATCTTTGCCACAGTGGCTAATAAGTGTGAGTACAGTGAGTTAAGTATACTAAGCTGCTTTTATTCCTGTTGGGAATTCCAGGTTCTTAATTGCTTGTCATCACTGCAGAGCAAAAGAATAATAAAATTAAAAGGAAACACCACAAAAAAACCCCAAACAAAACTAAAAATACCCAAGAACAAATAAACAGGCAAACACCCAAACTTTATAAAACTTTTGGCCTCTGTGAGGCACAGATGGTTTTTGAGATGATCTCAGTGGCTGCATATTTCTCAGTCACTTTGCTTCTGTGTGAAGTAATCAGTGCCACAAATTAACATAGCGTGGTTTATCTGTTTTCAGGCTGGTACAGAGGTGTTTCCATTAAGAAGCCCAATGTAAAGGTAAGCATATATACATCTTTCTAATCTAGTGGGAGATTATGTCTATTTTGCTGTTGCAACCTAATAAACTTTTTGTTTTCCTCACCCTGAGGACTTTACTTCTCTAACTTGTTTCCCTGTGGGAGGATTGGATTTATTTTCTAAATTGAGAGAATGATACTCATTAGTTACCTGAAGGATCAGAAAACTTCCTGACATTACCATGTAATCTTTCCATCATTTGTAATACTCATTAAGAAAAGCATAGATGGGGGATCTAGCACTGCTTAGTTCAGGGGTTTTAAAGAACATGTTAATAAAACTGTATTATTAATCTAAGTCAACTTTGAAAGATGTCTGATGAAAAAGGGTATTGTGAGTTTGTTCTTTTTTTCAGATTTTTATACTTTAAGCACTGCATTTGGTTGTTTTCCAGTCATATACCTTTATTGCTCTTGGAGGAATATTTGAGTGTTCTGATATGAATTATTTGCAAGTGCATGTATGTTTTTGTAAATGTATATATGTATTTTTGTAAATGTATATGCAGGTAAATAGTTGTTTCTATGTAAGCATCACTTCAATGTCTTTTGGTTTAAATATAGTTGTATTTAAAAAAGGAGAGTACCAGATTCCTCATGCTTACCTGTATTATGGAATATTATACTATCTGTATTATGCTTTCATGACTATAATACTCAGTGGGAAAGCCTACATTCATTGTGCGTGTGTTGGTACGACTTCTGCTTGCTTGTATGTTCAGTTTTGATAGGAGAGCTCTTCAAAACTTCCTTGGTTTCTTAGGTAACCAGTACAGGATCACAGAAGTAAGTGGCATTAACTGGAAGTGAACCAAACCAGAAACTGAAGTAGTGTTTCTTCTTTTTCCAGACTTTCATGTGTCTGACAGCATGCACATTTGCACATTTCTGTTAGAGTCATCTTTTTTCCTTCTGCAATTTCAGTGTTGCCTATGAAGAAGGAATTTTTGTTACCATTTTGAATCATCTTTGCTTAGTATTCCTTTCAACCCCTCCATGGAAACTTTTCTTCCTAAATCGTACTGCTTAAACCTCTAAAAATTTAAAGCTCAAGTGTGACTTGAGCATTGACATTTTTTTCAGAGGCTCTCAGTTGTTTTTAACCTCAAGATTACTAATGCTGATCCTGTATGCCCATGAAAGTGCAGGCTTACTGGTCTTACACACTGGGTCTGCTGTGGGGATTCAGGGCCGTGTGTTTTACAGAGATAATGGACTGCTATGAAAAGTTGGCTTATATTATCTCTTTCCTCATGTCTCATCACACAAGAACACAATGGCACAGGCAAGGTTAAAATCCAGCCATCATGGGAACAGCAGAAGGCAAATAACTGGAGCTAATCCAAGTGGGTTTAAACAGCTTTGTGTTGGAAAGAGGGAGGAAAACTGGATAGCTCCAGTGTATGCAAGTAATACTTTTTTATTTTTTTAAAACCTACACCCATGTCATCTAATGCAGTGTAGCATTCAGAGGCCTGGTCTAGAAGGATACTGATGCTATGCTGCAGACTGCACAATAGCCACTTCTCTGGCTGTCCTGGCTAACTTACATCTCTCCACTAAATGTTCCCGGTAGTTACCTCTGTTACTGAACTCCTTTCTGCTGGCTGCAAGCTGTCCTCTGAGCTCCTCCTACTTGACACACCTCCTTCCTGCTTGCTCATCACCTTACTGGATTATTGGGCTCACTCAGTCTTTGCAGTAGGAAGACAACTGGCTAAACTTAAATGTTTGCTTTTAAATCAGTCTTGTTGCTTCCAAGGCAGCTGTGGAGGTGGTTTGATTCAGTGTGCAGTCCTATGCTAAGAAGGACTTGATACGCAGGTAGACTCCAGAACTTGTTAAAGTTGTACAGTAGGTATGCTTTATTCAGCGCTGAGGCGCATGGGGGATTGCTCCTCCAAAAGCATGCGCACTTTTCCTTTGCCACTCAGTTTGTTTATATTACATATAATGATTAGATAACATGAGATTACTTCACGCCTAATACATATGCAAAACCTATTCCCGTCTAGTATTATAATCAGTTTTCTGGCATTTGTCCCATTGATACGCTTGTGCAGTGCCTCCTGGTGGTGGTTGTTAGGGTGTCGTGAGGGTGAAGGCCTGTAGTTCCTCTTCATCACAAGTAACCTCTTGCTTTCACGCAGACTCAGTAGGGTTTCAGCTCCTATCCTAACCTCAGGTTCCATACAAGCCAGTTTTATGTATTTTAAAGCAGAAACTTGTGGAGCTTGCAAATTTTGTTACTCTGGTTGTCTTTTGTTCCTTTTCTTTCTATGGATACTATTTAAACAAGAATGTCTTTTAAATGTTCATCACACAAGCTATGAATCTTATCTACTGCAATTCTGCCTAGCAGCTGTAACTCCTACAATTAATTCTGCTTCACAATTCTAGCAACTTTAACTCCTATGGTTCTGATTCACCAAGGACAACCACTGCTTAAGCAAGCAATGTGATAAACATTAAGCAGGCACAATGTTAACCCTTTATTCCCAGGTATCAGACTAACGTGATGAATTGTGACTAATTTGCTTGGTGACTTTTGACTCTGGCATCTTCTTTGGCACAGTGTTAGAGGGTTTGGGTTTTTTTAATAGGTATATTGACATTTATTGTGGCTTAAGATATGAACACTCTAAACTGCAAATGTATTTTTCTAATGTACAGACATTTTTCTCTTGCAGGGGATTTTTCCTGCAAACTACATTCACTTGAAAAAAGCAATTGTCAGTAACAGAGGGTGAGTATTTTTCCGTCTTTCTAAGAAGCTGCTGTGCTTCTCATCTAGAAGGGAATCGAAGCAATAGTTAATAAAATTGATAGAGTAGTTTTAGTTCATCACATCTTGTGTATTAAGGTTTGAAAATTAAATGTAATTCTGCAGAGCTTTAGGGAGTTTTTTGTTCTTTAATAAAGCAAG
Organism: Micropsitta finschii; assembly: GCA_034783455.1. Lineage (NCBI taxonomy): Eukaryota > Metazoa > Chordata > Aves > Psittaciformes > Psittacidae > Micropsitta > Micropsitta finschii. Next base: position 25,926 of record JAVHNF010055740.1, read on the forward strand.
ACTCAATTCTCTGTTCATTTTTGGTACCTCTAAAGTTACAATTTTATGAGCACCTGGAACACAAGCATTTTCAAGAACTCTATTATAAATATTTTTTTCTTTCTCCTTGTTTCTTCACTTGTGAAGTTCTCTATGTCCCTGTTTGTTGTGGAGGTACTGGCGGGTAGACCGCCTGTCTCATTTGTCAGCAGTTTCAGTGAGACATAGTTGACAAGGTAGCCGTGTTACTTCGCAACTTTGCAAAAGGATCCAACCTGCCACACCTCAAATCCAATAATAACTGAAGTGCACTGCTGGAAATACTGTGCCTTCACTGTGTTTATATATTGCTTGTACGTTGCTGGAGGTAGGTTTAGTTTAGTCAATGTGAATAGCAATACTAATGGCAGTAGAATGTCAGAGATTTTATTGTGAGTAGGCTCTAAAACCTGCAAAGATTCCTGATTGACTGAGACTCCTGAAATCAATATCTTGTGTCTTCACAGCTTCTGTAACCTGCATATTCTAGATTAAGGCCACTGCGGGGAGATAAGTGCAGCATTGCAGACAGTGACCCAAGGCAACAAATTAAATGTGGAACATAAACCACATTAAATGGCATTTAGTGAAATACCGGTAGAAAAATGTGACTTCTGATAGTCTTTGCTTTACAGAGGGACTGTGTAAAGATTATTAAGGGCAGCTGTAATACCGATGCTTCATAAATTTGAGGTGTAATAAAATTATATATATAGCATAGAATGACTGCTTGTAATGTGTGCTCTTCTTAGGGGGAAGACCTGTTTCCTGCAATCTGTAGTTAATTAGTACTTAGTTCAGAATTTACAAGGGGCATTTATTATAATATTTTACTTAATTTCAGTTATTAAGCTGTTGTTCTCTCATTCCATGGGTTTTACCTTTTCTGGTTCTCTTCCTCATCTCACCCTGGGGTGGAGAGGGAGTGGCTGTGTGGCTGGCTGGGATTTGTCCACTAAAGTTGAAAACACAGTGCTGCACCAGCTACTGAAAAGGAGCAAAGTAACTGTTACAGCTGAACCCAGGGGAGGGTTAATTCATGATGGTATGTTGTCAGCATCATTCTCATCCTAAATCCAAAACCCAGCACTATACCAGTTACTAGGAAGAAAATTATCCCAGATGAAACCAGGACAGTATGGTGTATAATAATCTTGTATTTGAGTCATAGACCCAGTGTAATATCATTAATATATAGTAGTTATAACAGAGGAAGTGCAGGGTTAGAGGAATGAAGAACATCCAATTTACATGGTTAAATGTTGTCCTGATGTGTGTTCTTTTTAAATCCAGCCATATTGTTGAAGGCTGATCTTCCAGCATGTCTTATTTTTCACTCATGCCAGAAGTTTATAAATTCATTTCTAAAAATAATATTTAGAAAAACGCCTTTCATTGGTTTTATTTTTTCCTCTCACATTAGCTGAACAGTATAGTGTGATTCCTTTCATCCATTAGTTTTCTGTGGTTTTCTGATGGGATGTTGAACTATTTTGAGTCCCTTCCCTGTAATGGCGTTTTATGGATATTGGAAAAGAACTGTATTTGGCTTGATAATAGGAAGAAACCTGTGATCTGCTTTAGTGTCCTGCAATATTGAAAAAGTCTCCTGGATAGGAAAGATTAATAGATGGTAGATCTTCTTGGTATTTAATGATATTGGCTAACATATTAATTTGAGGGGATTAAAAAAGGTTGGTCTGGCTTAGAGAGAAGGGATACTAACCTGTGAAGATCCCACTTCACAGGCAAGTTAATTTAACATACTGTAATCATGAAAAGTGTTTTCATTGACCTTGATTAGAATGAAATTACAGATTTTGAACAGGTAACTGGGAAATGCTTCATATAAGTTGTTCTTGTGGAAAGTCATGGAGGAGCAGCTGATACGACTCTGGAGTTGCTTCAGACAAAATGTTCCTCTTAAGATATTTTCCTTTATGTTGAACAAATTCAAACAAATTCCAGTTGTAGCATTTCACAAATTACTGTGCTGACATTTTATTTCTTTTTCTACCTTTTCCAGGGCACTTTTCCTAACTTCTTCCCCTCTTCTTGTCTAGGCAATATGAAACAGTTGTTCCGCTTGAAGATTCTGTTGTGACTGAAGTCACAGCAACACTGCAGGAATGGGCCGTGCTCTGGAAGCAGCTGTATGTGGTAAGAACAGTACTTTCCTCACTGCATTTTACCTCTCAGATCTCTTTGGAGATATGTTGCCTGTATTTCAGTTGATTAGGAAAAAAGCATCGTCAACATAGAACTGTTAGATTCACGTTATCTACTGGGGGGTCCGCTAACTGCAGGTCACTGATCAGGTGAGGTTCACTTGGAAATTTCAGCAGTTTTGAAATTCTGCCTTCAGATCTGAAAGCTTCATTGTTTAAAAATAAATAAACAAATTAGTGTTCTTAAATAGGAAAGAAATAACATATATGTTGAGTAACACAAAATGGAAGCCTTCTGTAAGTTCCATCAAAGACCTCAAAGAATTCTTCAGATAGTTTTTATTTGTTTTAGCATCTAGAGTTTGAAGGAAGAAGAACTCAGAGGTAGTTTTGTATTTTTTATTCCTTCATCTATTAGAAATAAAAACTCAAGATAATGCCTTGAGTTCTACACTCATCTATTTTATATAATTTTCAGTTGCTGCCACATAATGTCACCTACTTCAGTTTTCATTACATTCTTCTTAATTGCCGAATCCCGTAGAACAGCAAATAAAACTTGCACATTTGTCAGTATTTTTTCTGGTTGTTTTAAGTTTTTTCTCCTTTTAGCTTAGTAATTAAAAGCCAGAACTGTAGGTTGTACAAGCATCAATGTCCTTTCTTTTCTTACTTTAGAGAAATAAACTATATAGAGGTGCAGCAGCTTTGTCTCCTTATTTAAAGCTGAAGTGACAGTAGTTAGATCTGTAGGAAATAAAAGCAGGAAAGATGCAGTTAAATGTGTCTAGTGTATCTCTAGCATAAGCAGCCATGTCCTGTATTCCCTTCAGAAAGCAATCAAGTCTATCATGAAATAAAATTTACTTCTGTTGCACTCACTTCTCCTATGGGGATCATGTGCCTCTGAAGAAATTTTCTTGGAAAGTAGCATCTGACCTAATTCGGGGGCATGGCACACAGTATGCACACTTTTTTAATGCCACTCTTACACCTAGGATTCTTTCTTTTTTACCAGTTCAAATAGTTACCTCTCTAGTGTATGAATAAAACAATTGTTTTGGGTTTCCTTCTGTAAGATTTCTCTCTCCCCAGTGTCAGATAAAAAGGACAGCAGTAATACTGGCAGTGCTAGTAAATTGGAGAAAGGGGGATCATTTCACCTACAAATGAGTTACGCTTCCTCTCTACTAATCCATTTCTTTTTTATTGTTCAAACTAGTTCCTTGGGGGAGGGAAAAAGCTCTAGCTATAAACTTTCACTTAGTGATTTTCTTTCTGGGACTTCTTCCTATTCTAGCTCATTATACTTATTATAACATTGCCCATAACATTATTGCATTCTTAAATAACAGGGTAAAGAATTTAGTATTTTCATAGAACTTCAGAAGGAAGCATCTGTTCCATTATGAAAGAAATTGGCAGAGCTTCAGAGTAGAAAATTTTTGTGGTGGCTTTCTTCCAGAAATTGGGCAGGAGTGGGGATATGTGGTCTAGAAATAATCACAGAATTATTTAGGTTGGAAGGTCTCTTGAGATGATCTAGTTCAACTGCCTTCCCAAGTAGGGCCAGCTAGACCAGGTTCTCCAGGACTGCATCCAATCAGGCTTTGAGTTTCTTGTCAGTGGGAACTCTACAATTTCCCTTGGCAAAGCTGTCAGTGTTTCACCATCTTCAGTCTTTTCATACGTTGAAGACTACAGATGTAGTACCATTGCCTTTCTTATGTGAGAGAGCAATCTACCCTGTTGCTAGGTGGGGAGCAGAAATTTGTCCCATTTATAGACTGTAAAGTTGAGGCCTTAGGGAGTGTACAGAGGTGCACAAAAGGATGTGGCAGAGCTGGAATTAGGATTTTATACTTTGTATTCAGGCTAGAAGCTATGCTGTAAGATCATATCTTAAAGTATATTAAGAGAGTAAATGGCAATACTTGCTTGTTGTTGGATCAGCAGCAGCAGAAAATTTTATTAGTCCCAAACTGTAATAAGAATCATGTAAGAAATCTAATTAATGTTATTTCTCATGCTGCTGTGCATAGTCAGCTCTGTAGAAGAGTTTCTTATTGTAGTGAAAGTTCAAATGCTAATTGTTCCTGCAGATGCTTTCAGTAGGTCAGTACCTATAAATGGTAACAGCAGGCACTTCATTGTTCTGTAGCATTGCACTGTAAGACAGCTGTCAAACAAAATGTACAGCATCTCTTAATGCCTCTGAATAGGCTTAAATGTTCTTCTTGTGCTTTGATACAAAATTCTTACTTGGATTATGGTTTGAAAGACCAAGTTTGTGTCAATCAAAAATTCTAAGAACTTGCTTTATTGTTACTGTTGAGATACATTGTAAGGTTTGTATTTCTTTCAATTAAACAGTAGGAACCGGACTGTAATGCCCAGGAAACCTGGAGTGCTTAAAACACTGTCTGAAGATGGATGCTACGTTGTTCCTAGATAAAATAGCTCAGCTGGCAGAAAACTGGAGGGAGGAGGAGGAGGAGAATGAGAAATGGAAGGGCAAAGTGAAGCACGATTTTGAGAGACACAGGAGTAGAAAACCAGTTTGTGTAAAATATTGGCAGTTTTCCTCAGTTCCTTCTGACCGCAGAAAGTCCATGATATTATTAGGAAGAGACTGTATAGGGGGAAGTTTGAATAGATTTGAGTTATAAGAGCTCTGCAGTCATTTTAGCTTGTGAAATGCATATTGGACAGATTAGCCTGAATTCACTATACTACACTGGGCTGTGATATTTCTGTAATTTTTGCCATCAGGGTGAAAGCATAGTGCTAGTCATAGTAGAAGTAGAAGCTGAGACTGGAGAAAAAGGCATTTTTGTGCAGGAAGTTCATAAAGGAACTCAGTGCACGAAACTCATTGTCAGCAAAGCAGACAATGTCAGACAGTTATCATTGTGCTGACAATGAATTTGAAATAAAAAGATGTATGGTGTGTTATTTGCTTTTCTGTAGTATGCTATGCTCTTGGTAGTTGGATTCTGGTGTTACAACTCCTAAAATGAGAGCAAAATGATAAGATTTTGGAAACACAAGAGGTTTCTTTCAAATTAGAAAGGGAAAAGGATACAAGTAATACTGGTATGGAAGCTATTGGAATTTGTTATTTATAGTGGATGTTTTCTGTAGCAGTCATAAAATAGTTAGGGTTAGAAAGGACCTTAAGATCATCCAGTTCCAACCCCCCTGCCATGGGCAGGGACATCTCACACTAAACCATTCCACCCAA
>JAVHNF010055741.1:5088-19288 GCA_034783455.1 Micropsitta finschii
TTAAGACCCCTTTTTCCTGAGCAAAATGCAGGTGTAAGATGCTCCCAGTTTCAGAGAACTCATAGGCTCCATGTTGATAAACCAAGCAGGGCATGGTAGCTTTCATGAAGAAATGGTCAGGATAAGCAGCCCTCCCATGATGACCACACTTTTCAGGGTGTTTGTGGGGTCCTTTTGGAGTTTTTCCCATTTCTGGGGGGGTGGTGGTGGATTGATTGATAGTGGGAACCTTCCCCACCCCCAGTTGGCCAGCAGAAAATGTTTGAGAAAGCTGTAGAAAAAAATGCCTTGCTGGGCAATTGATAGTTTACAGATAGTTTGCTCTGTGTTGTTCTAGTTACATACTGGTTTGCATTCCGATAATAGCAATTTTATATGCTGTAGAAATACTTTTCTGTTGTCCCAGGTGTTTATCATACACTGCTGTTTTATAGCTTTTCAAGCAACATAATGATGATGTAATGGAATATGAAAGAAGAAAACGAGAGAGACAGCATAAGTGTACAGATTGCTCCTAGTAAGTGTGTACCTACAGATACTTTTGACTTAGCTGAACATAAGTTATGCAGATCTTTGACTTGGGTTTGCAATCAGATACTAGACTGGCTTATTTTCCTCCTTTATTTTCCTTAATATTTTGCATCTTGGCTTTTGCTGTTCATCTAACTCATTCCCAGTTTTAAAATAAGGTGACTGATCGGTATTTTCATATATCCATTTGTGTGTGTATTCATTGTCAGCTGTCTTGGACATGCAGACTTTTGGAAAATAACACATTTCTTACAGTGTCTGTAATAAAGGAGAATACCTTCTGAGTGCTTTAGTGGCAAGGAGATCAAGCGCATTAAAAATAGATTATCTTTGTCTCCTTTATTATTTTAACAGGTCTACTGTGGGAAACATTTTTCTGTTTCACTTATATATTGTGCATAAGAGTAATATAAAGTCAATGCTGCCGACTTGTGTTACAGTGCAAGTTCTGTGTGGTCACTGCCCTTTTGATATAAAAAAAGTTGTATTTCTGCCAGCTAAAATGTCTGTTGGGAATTATGGCCTCAGGGCAATTAATATGCCACAAAAGAATTGCTAATAGTAAGTATAGGACAACTTGTTGTGGCATTATTTTTCCCATAATCATTCCTCTACAGTATGTTGTGAGGTGTTTCTGACAATATCCATTGTGTCTATTTTCCTTGTTGCTAAGATTTTTTTCTTCCCTCTTTTTAGGTTGATGGTATGGTCAGTAAAAAGCAACATGCTCGCCACTTCTCCTGCAAATAAGTAAGAGCAACGGAAGTACAAAGTATCTAAATCTTACATGTTCATGCATTTCATGATTATGAAATAAATTATAAAATATAAAAGAAAATTATGAAGACTTGCCATTTTTATTTCATCTTTCTGGTCTTGAAATGGTTTTATGTAGCATTTCTTTTCCACAGTTTATCAGTGTTCTTCTCAAAACTCTTTGGAAGGTACTACAATGTCTCTACATGAGACATTGGTTCAGAAGGGAGCTCAGCAAGTATTCAAGAAGCTAAGTACGCCTGTATCCTGCCAGCATTTTCACTGCTAAATTTATAAAGTGAAAGATAAGCAAATATAAGAATGGTATTTATGGGAAACCTGATGGAAATGAACTGTACAAAAGCCAAAATATGCATTTGTTACTTTGTGCATCAGAGAAGCAGCTTTCAACTCAAATCTTGACCAGGCAGGCTTTCAAAGCTTGACCTAGTGACTTACAGATGCCATAACCAACATAACACATCTGTTTGCAAGCTTGATCTGGTTCCTTGAGTGCTGCTGCTCTTCATTCCTTCCTGGTCTGAATTGATTTTAATTACTTTTAATTCTCTTCCCCTGGAGCAGAGATGAAGCTGTGTCAGAGAACAAAAATTGGAGGTGCCCAGCCTTTAAATTCTATGTATCTTTATCCCTTCTAGGAAGTCTGCTTTGCTTTTGCTACTGCTTGCAAAGATGAAACGTAGTTTGTATTTTCAGAAGGTGAGGACCAAAGCGCAGTCTTGAATCTTAGGGGCTGTTTATTTGACCTCTAAGTCTGTCCCTTCCTCAGGGGCTGTTAAACGCATTCTCTTGGGCACAGCAGCTTTCAGTCTTGCTGCTTTCAGGCTTACTGCAGATGGAGCTGTATCCTTCTACTCTCCAAGGACCTGCTCCATGGAGAAATGGTAGTTGGCAGTTAAGATGGTGCTGTTCTATGCAGTGCCTTATCCAGGGCTCATGCCCTGTGTGGCAGGGAAGAAGCTGGTGTTTCCTGCTCTTTTTGGAGTTGCTCATGGACTAAAAGGTGCCCACAGCCTCTGTGGTGAGACTGCAGAGCTGCTGTTGGTTGCCAGTGTGAGTGCTACCTTCTCAATGCTTGAGCTGTCTTCGTGCATCAAGGTCAGTCAAGGGCAAAGGACAAAAAAGGGGATAAAGACAAGAGGCAGGATATGGCATCAGAAAATTATTGAGGGACCATCAAAGTAGTGTGCAGAGGAGAAATGAGTAGCGGCACAGCCATCTAACGATGTGGGGAGTAAGAGGACAGCTGTGTGGCTCTGACCTAGAGGCACCCGCAACTGTAGCAGCTGACAAGACTTGTAGCGGGATTCGTTTCCGCAAGCGTTTTTCTAGCGACCTTGAGCCTCTTTGTACTGGCACTCTGTCCCCGAGTGCCTTTTGCTGTCAGTTTAGTTTTTCAGAAATCGTTGGCGGAGGGACGCTCCTGGAGACCTTTCTATTCCGGTAAAGCACCAGCCCGCTCTTCACAACCTTACCCCCCTTTCATCTTTCCGCACGCTCCTGGCCTGTGCAGCTCTCGGTGATTCCCGCTGTCGTGTGGCGCGACACTGTCTGTGTTTAGCCCTCCCCTCCCGCGGACGGCGCTTCCTCGGCGGCTCTCCCTGTCCCGCCGCTCGGCAGGGACCGTCCGGACGTTGCGGCACCGGCTCCGCTCCCTCATGAGCCCGGGAGCGCCGTCCAGGTGCTGCGGCTCGGGGCGGGGCTGCCGCTGGCTCCGCCCTCTCCCCCGATGGCCCCGCCTGCAGTGCTGGGAGGAGCGGGCGGATCGGTGTCTTCTGCCGCGGTAGCGGTCTTGTGCTGTCAGCCAGCTCGAGGTGTTCGCTCCGCTCCCCGGTTCCCGCTGCCGCTACCGCCATGTATCTCTGCAGGACCGCCTCGCAGGCGCTGGCCTCTCGACTGAGCAGGGCTCCCTCTGCTGCGAGCCGCCTCAAGCAGCGTGGTACGCGGGGGGCCCGCCTGGGAGCCCGAACCGGGGCCCGGTAGAGGTCAACGGGACAGCGGGGGGTGGTGGACGCGCGGGGCGGGGCGGGACGTGACGCGCCGCCGCCTGTCCGCGGTGTGGGGACGCGCGAAGGTCGCGGGCCGGGGGCCGCAGGTGCGGCCGTTAGCCATTCCCGCTGTGTGAGGGGACGGGAGGGAAGGAGGGAGCCGGGTGCGGCTGCTCCGTTATCGCGCTTCTGGGAACCGGCTGCCTTGGCACCTCCGCCACTTTTCGGCGAGGCCGTATCGCCCTTGGGAGAACCGGCTAGGCCTTCCCCCGACATCCATGAAGCAGGCTCGGTGTCGGGCAGGTGTAATCCCCATCCCTGAGGGGGGTGGACGCCATTATCCTCACTTCTATCCTCCGCAGAATCCCCTCAGGTGTATGTCCAAAGCGGTGGTTTCCTCAGCGCTCTGCAAGCAGCCGGGGCAGCGGGAATCAGCCTGCGGGATTGCAGCCGTGGCTGTTGGTGCATCAGGAGTTGTGTAACCAGTGTATAAAAACATTAATCATCCTGGCGTGCTGGGTGATTGCAGGGTCGCTGAGCACTCTCCTACCTATAGCGTTCAGCCTTTGAGAAGATGGTATTCCCAAGACACTACCACAGATCGTATATAAACGTAAGAAGATCCATTAGGCTGCCTGACTATCCAAGAGGAGTCTGAAAAGCGTGTCATGAGATGGATGACGCTAAACATAATCTGGCACACGATGGCAGTGGTTTGAGATGGAGACTATTTTTGCAGCTACTGATTGCAGTGCTCAGAGATGTTTTATGTTTAACAAGCGCCTTTTCAGTGAGGTGTTTCTCCTCTGGGATAGTCACAAAATTTGGCTGAAAGCGTTGTTGACAAACAGAATTAAGTGTGTTTTTCCTAGGCCTGTACAGAAGAACTCAAGGCTAGAGCAAGCATCAAAGCTGCAGAACTGATGAATGCAACTAAACAGCTAACGCTGCTGTTACAGTGAATATGTACTCAACTAAGGGTAAAATTGTGTAATGCTGCCTTTCAGACCGGTTGGCCAATATTTGAGGTTATGGGGTATGGGCATGTCTCTAAATGTCCTCAGTCTGTTTGAGGGTGAGGGAATGAGCATTCAAAGGAAAAGGCCTTTTCTTAAAATGCTCTGTTATTAAAACGAAGAGGGCTTCAGCACTGCAGCAAGGCTGAATAAGGACAGATTAATTCTTTTATGTACCTTAGGCAGAAATGTTTTTACATTTCTCAGGTCATTCCTTAGCCTCTATAGATTGCATCCAGTACTTGGAAGCTGACAGACAACATAGTTCATGTAAAATCTTAGGAAGAGCTCAGCCTGGTATCTTGTTCAGTTAGGCACCATGCCCTGCGTTACTCAGTTGTCCTAAACACAAAGCTGTGCCTCTTTGTTTTGTTGCATCATTTTTAAATCATCCTTTCCCATATGGAATTCAGATCCTGTCGTGCTGTTTTGGGGTTGTATTTTAGCTGCATGTTTACACTGATTTCAGTAATGTTTTTTTATAGCACCTCTTCGCCAGATGTCATCTGGGAGCGTTCCTGGCTCTTCTGGAGAGTCCATGTTTTACTATTTTCTTACTGGTGTTGTTTTCTCTGTTGCCACTGGGCAGCCTTTGAGCCACAATTTCCACCCCCCTTGCAGCGAGGCAGAGAGGACTAGGTACACTTTTAGCATTACCACAGCTCCATGTTGCAGCTTAAAAAAATCTGCGTGCCCCAATAGCTCTGCCCCTGCCTGTCACTGCTCCAGAGCACTCAGGCTGGCAAAAGGACATGCATCTTTTACCCTGGGAAGGGAAGAGTTGCCAGGACGCTCTGTAGGGTTACTTTGGAAGCTCCTCCTGTTCGGAACAAATTGTATTTATATCTTCTTAAGTTTATGTAGTTTGCTTTCTTATATCATAAACTCAGCTTATCTGCTGTGGGGCCAGCTGCACGTAGAAGCCAATTAAAAGAGCAAATTGATTCAGATTAGCTCTGGATTTGGACACTCTTCTTCTGGGATAAAAGGGTCTCTTCCTCTACTTAGCATGAGCTGTTGATAACAGAAAGCATTCCTATCTATTTTCCATGTAGACAAATCCTGAATTTATCCCATGATTTCCACGTCATTTTTGTAGTCAGCAGCAAGGCACTCTTTCCGACAGAACTGTGCTCCATCTTCCTTTACACCAGCAACCTGCCTCAGATGCTCCTAGAAGAAACATGCATCATTTTATGCTAAGAAACATACAATTATATTTAAAAAAGAAAAACTTTAATGCAACAAGATTCTTATTTGCACAGTGCTGGCAGAACAAATACCTCAAAGTCTTGCACTTAGAGTCACTTCCAATTTAAACCATATGATGCAGACAATAAGACTTTTGAATTGAAAATGAGCTGTCTGCTTGGTTTTTATCTTCTGTCCTATTAGGAAACAAAAGCTTAGAGAAAATCTTGAGAGAAGTATGTAATCGCAGGATTCCTTCTTTGGCCTCATCCTCAGGGTGAGGTGATTTTAGTTTGGGGGCCTATCTTCAATTATAGCTGCTCTATCATCTTCTGAGTTTCAGCCCTCACCATAATGACAAATGAACCTCCATGCCCACCTTTGCACCCAACTGGTTTCGTATCAGGTAGTTTCACTGCCCACACATCGGTTAGATAAAAGAGGAGTCTTCAGCTCTTTTGCAATCCTCTTACCTCCTCAGAAACCTTCTGCAATCTGCATTGTCTTGAACAAAGGGTGAGCTAAAAGATGAGTGGGATACTTCATTATAACCTCTGGCTGTGCAATGAGTCACACCTGTGATTTTGAAACGCAAAATAATAAATTAAGAGGGCAGTAGTGAGATTGAGCTGACAACCTGATAATAAAAATACTGGGCAACTTGTCAACTTCAGCTGAGTAACTAAAGAACGACACTTTCTGCCAAGCACAGGCAAATGAAAGGATCTCTTTGCTTCACTGTTGTCATCATGTGGCCAGCAGCAGTGTCTAGTGGTTCAATAAAATGTAAACACTGACTATAATTTCTAGAGCCAACTTCGCTTTTTGTCCTCACAGAGAAGGAAGGTTAGCATCTAGGAGTCTGAAGTAAGGAATGAGGGTTGGGACTCTTGCCTTCGTCTTATGTTTATGCCAACAGAAAAATCTTTTTTGCTCACTTTGCCTAAATGTAGATGACTTTACAAATGGGGGTTAGAAAAGTTAACTTACTGTTAGCCTGATTCTCAGAGGGAAGACTCTTATGAATATTCTTGAATTTTATTTATGTATCATCATATACAATCATTTCACTACAGCTGCCAAGCTGTCAAACTCTTTTCTTAATTTACTTCATTCGCCCAGTGGTGCAAGACTGTGTGGTATGGGGCAGGCTGGCTATACTGAGCCAACACAGTGTACACAACGTCACAAAGCCAAGCATGATGTATTGCCAACAACTTAGGATGCAACTTCATGAACTATCTTTGCAGAAGGAGGAAAAGCAAACGCCATCCTCCCACTATCGTCTGGGTTCAGCAGCAGTTTAATGCCTTTACATGGTGATGCCTTTTTCATAAAAGAAGAAACAAAAGAAAAAACCAAACAAACCCACCCTAGAATCAGAATTCGGGTAGGAAACAATGCCCTTCCCCACGGAAAGAACAAAAAAAGGGAAAAGACTTGTCACCAACATGTCTTCTCCTTTAGGTTATTATATGAATAAGTATTTGCTACTGGCAAAGCCAAGCTCCTCTGTTGTTCTGGGCAAAGAGCTTGTTTTCTTTGTCTGTTAGGGGGAGGAATGCTCTCGGTGTTTCCTCAGCGAAAGGTGGGGCTGCAGCTGGGTAACTGAGATGTTCACATAGAGGTTTGGCATGACCCAAAATCATCATTAGGACAAAAACATCCCCAAACAAAACAGGAAACTTCTCAAGAAAAATCCCTACTGAAAGCATGTACAGAAAGCTACTCTAGGTAGTAAGGTGGGAAAGTTCCTACCACAATCACAAAATTTCTGGTGTTAAGAGTCAAAGATGAAGTTAAACAAGCAAACAAAAAAACAAAGTAAATCCCAACCTCCAGATTTTTTTCTCTTTTCCTATCATTCCAATAAATATGGTGTTGGGGAATGGACATTCTGGTATGAGGCAGAGCCACTGTTGCTTTAACTGGGTGAAGTACAGGGTATTTACTTGTTGAATGCCCTACGCAGGAACTCTTGGCTTTTGAGCATTGCTGATACAAAACAAAGCACTGGAGTTTATGCCTATCATGACAATTGTATGTTTAGTTTCATGATGTGGCATTTTGGCTGAGCGTGTGTATCCTATAATGCCTGAAATAATGACATTTCCAGCCGATGGGACAACAGTGATTGAACTGCCAAGGACATACCCATTCAGACCAGCTGTAAGCTGGAAGATGGCTCACGGGAGTGGATGGGTGATTTTCTTGCATGTAAAAGCACTTCTGACCCAATCAGCACTATTCTACTGATCATTTTCCTGTGTTCATTTTCAGAGTTTGTTAGTATTTGGCTTGCTGGACAACCAGTACAGCAATGACAGAGACAGATCAAGGCTGCACCTTGGTGGCAAGTGGAACATGCCATTTTTAGAAGGAAGTCTATCTTTTTATAATTGATGTGTTACATTAGATCAACACTGACTTGAGGGATTCAGGGCCATGGGACAGGTTGCACTCCAGTGTCATTCACAACCTCATGTTCATATTACATTCTGCAACAGTACATGCCTATGTCTGTATTCCACAAAACCAACTCCAGGTCAGGATGCCAAATTGTTCTTGAAGCAAGTGTATCTATCTGACACTCAGCAAGGAAAGAGCTTGGACCATCTTCTTGGCCATACCTATGGAAAGGTGAACAGGAGAGACAGCAGTTGCTATATCAGAGACATTAAACCTTGACTCTGCTTGTCATCTTACCAGTGAAAATCTTAAGAGTAGTTTTGAACCCTGCCTGGGTGATCAGCCCTGCTTCACCAAGCATGTACACAGATTTAATCCAGTGGGACCTAAAAAAGCTTTTCAGACACATGCCTAGTGAACCCCTCAGGAGGTGTCATGACCACTGTTGCAACCTGTTACCTTTAACTTCTTGAATTGAAAGACCACATACTTGTTTACAACCAGGGGCATCCACCAGCATTCAATCAAGTCAGAGACTTGAATGCATATTCTTACCTATGCAGTGAGATATGTCTGTTTCTCCACTGCTTCCCATGCTGCGGAAGGCATAGACAAAGCAAGGTGCTACCTTCTGTCACCAAGGACAATGTGCTCTTATTAGTCAATAGCTGCTGGCAAGCCCTAAAGGCTGGACATGCTTCTCATTTCAGCAATCTGGAGTGAACATGGAAAGCACCTGGCTACTGTGGCAACAAGGGCTGTAAACAAATAGAAACTCAATTGGGAGTTGCCGCTGCAATCCTGCACATAGCACTTCAGTTTAAATGACATACAAAGCAAGGCACCTCCTATTACTAAGGAAAACTCAAGCCACTGTTTCTCCCTATACAGTTCTGTTTCCAGTGCCAACACACCCAGTCAAAAGACAGTTTGGGATGGATTCACTGGGTCTGGTGCAATGTTCTCATCCTGGGATCAGATTAGTCCTAACCCAGGATCTTATGCAAATCCAAAGCTGAAGGAAGCTAGAGAATGAAATAGAAAATCCCCATGATCAAGGTTGCTGATAAAAGAAACCTCCTCCAGCCAGTGAGCAGCACCGCCCACAGCCTGGCTTCTGGCATGCCAGGCTGGGCAGAGGCTCAGGTGGCTAATGACAGTCCAGCACAGTGAGTGCACCCATCAGGTACGAGCATAACAGGATGTTGTCCCATCCCACACACAGAGCACCTCTATCTGAGCAAGCAAGAGGCCATGCCAAAAACGTGGGCATATGCAAACACATCTTACACACCATACACGGGGAGTCCTGGCACAGCCATGATAATCTCAGCTGTAATGGCTGTGTGTAGGCACCATGTAACCCTCTGTTTTCATGGGCTTGCTAGATATCCCCTCTTCAGTGGGATTTGGGAGTTAAGATTTGGGAGTTAACAGCCATGTCTCCTACCTGCTTACAGACAGTGCTCACAGGGTGTTTGTTGTGGTGTTCTTGTAGTGAGAAGGGATCTACTCTAGATATCCCAATTATTAGGAATGGAATAAGGTCCCACAATTTGTTCCACCTGAGCTGATAAAAGCCATCCAAATGGCAGCATCTTCTCTCCCCTGCCCAGGCTACACAGTGCAGAGGGTGCACATAAAAGCACCAGAATTGCAGAAACAACTTCTACTAGACGTTGCGATCCCTGATAATTACACTTCCTAACCTTCCCCTGTGCCCTACAGATGCTTGATGGCTGCTCAGCAAAGCTGAGTCCTAGCTGTGCAGAGCTCTTGGTATCTGGTAGCAGCGTGACTAAGATCAGCTTGTAGGTTCTGTCACCATTCCCAAGAAACTTTCTCCTGAAGGTTGTCAAGATACAGGGTTGCAATGGCAGGTATTTTGCCTAATTAAGCAAGCGAACAGTGCTATGTTGCTGGTTGACATTTAGAGCAGAGCAGAGCAAGACAGATTGGAGGAAGATGGTGCAACCTTGTTTATGTTGGCAGTGGATGGGGTTGCGAAAAAGCCCTAAGAGAAAGTAACAAACAAAGGGTGTGTCTTGAAAGGAGGCTGAGTTCAGAAACCTTTGCACAATGTGTACGCAACACGTGCAAGAGCCAGGTGATTCAGAGCTGCCTTTCCTACGCTCTTGTGACCTAAATCCCCAACAAAGGGACTAGTATGTGCAAATATGACAAGAGCCTCCTGGCCTCTGGACCTGGTTTTCCAGGAAGAGCTCTTCCTCCTGGCCCTGTTGTATGGAATTACCCACTTACGTGCAGCATGGTACATTTTTAGTGTTCTGTTTCAAGCCCCAGGGACCATTTAAAGATCAGACTCAGGGGCAGTGGCCCAGTATTTTAATCTTTGTGTGGCTGTGTTTCTTCTAATATAAAGCTGATCTTTACATTGCCTCTTGTAAGTTGACCCCTGTATGAATACTTTAGAGTCTTTCCATTTGTTTTTTGCCAAAATAGGAAACAGCTTTTGTTTGCTTGGGGGAGCAGAGGGTTAGTACTCCATGCTAAGTGTGATGCTTTAAGAAGTCTTCTCTTGGCTTCAGGCTGCTAGAAGAGAACAGCAAGCAGACTCAGCAGTACCTGTTGTTTACAGGGAAAAGGTACTTTGCAGCTTCTTTTGGAGCTCCAGCAACTAAGTGCAGGTGTTCCTCAGTCCTTCATTTCAACCCACAGTATTAGTTATTTTTCCATCTGCTGTGGGAGCTCCTCCATAGCACAGTGCTGTCACTTTACGGAAAAATTTTCT
Source organism: Micropsitta finschii (assembly GCA_034783455.1). Classification (NCBI taxonomy): domain Eukaryota; kingdom Metazoa; phylum Chordata; class Aves; order Psittaciformes; family Psittacidae; genus Micropsitta; species Micropsitta finschii. Next base: position 15,753 of record JAVHNF010055741.1, read on the forward strand.
GAGCTCATGATATTTTCTGGAGTGAGTGTTCATGAAATGGCCATGAGTGTTTTAATCCCTTTGGGGACCTCTGCAGAGGTCGGTCATAGCTTTCTACCATTATGGACAGCCTTTCTCCCCATCTTGCATGGCCAAGACAAGATCACACAGCGATATTGACTCAGCGCTACGAAGAGGAGTTGTGTCATGAAGCACTGATGAGCTGAGATGATGCAGTGATGTCATGAGGGTGGAATCTGCATATCCTGCTGGGATAAACAAATGTCAAGCTGAGCTCCTCCATTGTCTCCTGCATTCTTAGATCTTTTTACTGTCTTGTTTGTGATTCAGCGTTTTGAGGCACCTTGTATTTGTCTGTTTTTCTTCACAGCTGAATCATGTTCTCATTTGAACATTATTCCTTGCCTGAATTTCACCAATCGGTGTCTAGACAGGTATCACTGCTTTGCAAGGAAGACAGGTGAAAAAGCACATTTTTACTCAGGAGGATCTCAGAAGCTTTTCGAAGAGACAGAAAGTACGCTCTCTTCTTTGAATAACATACAGATTATCTAAAATCAGACCATGGCAAGGGCAGAGACAGGAACACAGTGCGTAGGAAATATAATATTAAGGTAGGGCAGCCAACGCAGTGCTTGACTGTGTCTTAGTCTCTATAAATCAGCCATCTTGCAGGCAAAACAGTACAAATAAGATCTCCAGAAAGCACTCAAATACAGTGAAAGAATAAATTTTATGAATCTGCTCAGTGTGCACTGAGGACAGTGACAAGGAAGACAGAAGAACATTAACATAGGAAGAGTAATTTACTAAACTTCAGCAGTCCTAAGAAAGAAGAATAGGATCTGCTGATTTTGGAGATCATGTGCAACAACTGCTAGACAGGGGACCTCCCTTCTTCTCTCCTGGAGTAGGACATCCACTCCTACTTTAGCTGTTCTGTTTTATATCTATATGTTGTAGCTCCCAAACCCTCAGAGCTGTGTTCTTCTGCAATATTTTTAAGTAATGCATTTATTTTAACAGCTTCCCTACATGGACTGTGTGCAGTTCTTTGGGGACAAGACCATTTTTCAAAGTTAGTACTGCAGAGACAATAAAAAAGAGTTAAAACAGATTAGAGTTTTGACTCTTATTATATATCAGGGAAATCATACTGGAAACCTCAGACAGATGCACAGTAAAAAGGCTAAGCATGCTGCTTCTGTGATGTATTTGCCTGAAATTGCTAGAAGACTCATATAACTTTTCCCTGTTTGCACTTCAGAAACAGATTGCTTCACTTCTTGATCCAAAGTTTGAGCTGTTCATGCTTGGAAAACTGCAAACCAAGGGGCATTGGCTTATAAAAATGTAATTGTGCTTTTTGTGTGTGTGTGTGCTTTTTTTTTTTTTTTTTTTTTTTTAATGTATTTTGACAGCACAAAAATCATTGTAGCTTTCCAGATAGTTACAGTGGTAGAGCTCTACTCCCAAGATTTTAAGGCAAAGTCTTGCAATATGAGGATTGTGCAATATGAGGACTGAACATCTGCTGAGCCATAGTAATTATCACTGTCAGCTTAGCTGACAATAAAAGAAGGAACTAGATGATCTTAAGGTCCTTTCCAACCCTAACTGTTCTATGATTCTGTGATTCTATAAGGTTAAACTTAATTACATAGACTGCAAGCCTATGTACCTCAAAGTCACACTGGTTTTGTTTATTATGGGCTAAGAGGGAACACATGGAGAATTACCACAGCTCAGCAGATATATGGTAAGTTATTAAGCTTGTAAGTCTTGAGTCCCTATTTTCTGATTTAGATCTGACACAGGAAATGGAAGACAATAATTAATGAGTGGAAGAGGAGATATGGCTTTACAATAGAGAGAGATAGTGAGATAACCTTATTACATATTTCATTGGATCTTTTACCAAACAGATGATAGACTCATTATAAAGGGTGCACAGAACAAAAGGAACATTGACATTTAAAGAGATTCTGCTCCGGAAAGCAGCCACAGGATTGGCATGATGGGTTTCCGTGACTTTTGTGTTTGGTTTGGGGGTGAAAGAATAGCTTTGTGCCTATTAGACCTGCAAACTGTTGCAATGTGGGAGTTACACTCATTTTGAGTCTGATGAGATTTTGGTCTTGAAGCACATTTCAGTTTCTTTCCTCCCTTTCCTCCTCTCTCCCCACTTTTATTTTAAACATTTTATCCATGAAGGAGAGGTAGCAGCCAGCTTTTCCTCCATTGTTTTCTTTGTTTTGTTTTTCTCATTTGTTCACAGGGTAGGGCTGCTTTTCCTGCTATATTGTTGCTGCTTCAGAGCTGCCTACACACAAGCTTATATCAGCTTAGTTCATCCAGTGTGAACTTTTGTATTTGATACTCTTTGTCAGCTATAGAATGTCTTATTCTTGTTCATTTAAAACACTTCTAACCAGAACTAAAAAGACAGCTCTATTGATACTTAAGTAAAAGAGTCTGCATAGCCTTGTGGCCTGATTTAGTTAAAACTTCTTAAAGCTGCACTGTTTTATATTACTGTCATTTGATATGCAGTCAGTTGTTGGAAATACCATGCTAGGCTTCTACAACCTGTTGTCACTATCTTAGTGAGATATAGTAAGAGCTTCTGTTTTCAGTGAGGCTAGAATATAAGAATTTAAATGCTTGCAAGCTTGAAATATGTAAGTGCATTGGTGAAATCAAAGCAGTAACAATAACAGAGTAAGTACCTTGGGTGAGACGACCACATCTTGGTCAGCATTGCATCTCTGAACATGTTTCCTCACATCTCTCTGGTGGAACATCCTTGGCAGAGTCCACAGCTCCCAAGGTGTTTTTGGCAACAGTGAGTGCTGCCTCGGTGCATTTGGGATCACTTGGAACTTGATGAATTTAAAGCTAGCTTAATTCTCCTATAAAAAGCTGTAGGTAACACCCAAACAAAAGGCTGCTCTTCCTGAAATTACGTTTCTCAGAATTTGTGTTCAAAGGAAATTGCAACTTTCCGTTTTGATTCAGGAAAACATCAGATCTTTCTGTGGAACAGAGATTTCAGCACTCATTCAGCTCAGCCAGCAGGTGAGGAGAAGCTTAACAGTAGCACACAGAGTTAGTGACCACCGCAGTAATCACTTGAGCAAAGAGCACATGAGGCTGGAAAGCTCTGAAAGGGAAGTCAGAATGACCCTAGCAGAAAACTTTTCCTAAAGGAAACCACATCTGTTCGATCTGGCATGCAGGACTGTTCTCAGGAGGAGCGAGATGCAAAGTTCAAGGGAACTGCCTGCAAAGACACATACCGTGGCTGCACTGGGGTTATATAATGCGCCTTAGAGTGAGGAAGCTCTTTGTTCTATTTACAAATCCCTGTATTACTGACAAGGAAACTTTGGTGGCTGCCTTCCAAAGGCAACAATGAAGAAAGAAGGAAAGAAGAAAAGAAGGAAAGAAGGAAAGAAGGAAAGAAAGAAAGAAAGAAAGAAAGAAAGAAAGAAAGAAAGAAAGAAAGAAAGAAAGAAAGAAAGAAAGAAAGAAAG
>JAVHNF010055748.1:29842-50458 GCA_034783455.1 Micropsitta finschii
CAACTAGATCAGGTTGCCCAGAACCACATCCAGCCTGGCCCTGAATGTCTCCAGGTGCACCTACCCCCTCTGGGAACCAGTGCCAATGTTTTACCACCCTCATTGTAACGAATTTCTTCCTCACACCCAGTCTGAATCTCCTCTCTTTTAGTTTAAAACCATTACCCCTTGTCCTATTGCAACAGGCATCTCTAAAAAGTCTCTTCCCATCTTTCTTACAGGCTCCTTTTAAGTACTGGAAGCTGCTCTAAGATCTTCCCAGAGTTTTCTCTTCTCCAGGCTGAACAACCCCAACATTCCCAGCCTTTCCTCACAGGAGAGCATCCACCCCAACTGTAGCTCTAAGCAACATTTAAGATAATAGAAAGCAGCAGTGTGCTTATGGACCTGCTATGCAGCTCAGACACAGAATTTTGCAGGTCATGGTGAAAAACAGATTTTTAAAGGTGCTTGTGTGTAGTTCTTCATGCCAGCATTCCTATGTTCTGCTAGAGCAAGCCAGAGAGTACACACAGGGCATAACATGTTTGTTGGAAAACTGAACATTTAAGATGCTTCAGTGGCTTTTGGAAAAAAACTCTTTCCTTGGGCCTAAATGGCACATTGCAAAAAATAATGGATAATAAGGAAAAAAAATGGATTATGTACTTTCTATGTGCATAGAAATGATATTGGAATGACAGCCTATACCCCAAAGAGACCTGTGACAATATGGTTCTAAAAAAAAAAAAAAAGCCCTGGGTAACAGAGAGATCATGGCAGCATCCAGTCTAAATTTCTAGTTGTTTAAAATAAAGACAACAGGGGAAGGTACTGGTTGTACCCCTGTATCCAATCCAGGCAACATCTGTGCCTGTGACAACCCTCCTATGTTGTTTTTTTTTAACTTCAGGCATCTGAGACTTCTCTGTCTAACTTTGGCGGTCCCCACTTTTATCTACTAGACATCACCACACAATGGTTTACAAATAGCTTTGCTGTATGATTACAAGAGCAGAAATAACAGGAAACTGTCCAAACAAGAACATAACCCTTACCCTTCCCAGACTTTTCTCCTCTGAGGTGTCTCCATCTGCTTGCTGTCAGCAATGCTGCAGATAAGATTAGACCTGCTGCTAAAACCTTCCAGTTTCCATTTTGCTCATTCTTTTTCCTCCCTAAAAAAGGGCAGCTTATCTGCAGTTCTAGGAAGGCTTTATACTGGAGGGCAAAGTCACTGTCTGTTAACAAGGAAGGGTGACCGGCTGGAGAAACTCTCTTTGAAGTCCCTGATTTTGAGTATCAAATCATGAACCTGCACCCTTCCTCTGATTTGACCACCTTCACACACTGGACCAAATAAGGTGGCAGCTGTAGTGATAAAGCCTGCCAGATGACACTGACCAGGGATTATCCCCTCTATACATAAACTCAAAGCAGCCTGGTGAAGTAAAAACCTCAAGAAAGAAACTCACACCCAGTGAACACTCTGAAAACTTGGGAATGGAAGGTCTCAGAAAACCAAGAAAGGAGCAAGGCATGGGAAGATAGATGTCCTTAGGGTTATGGCATGGGACTGGGCAGTCAGTATTCATCTCTCTTGTTGACTTTCAGGTTGAGGTGCCTCCAGAGCACCTGCTGAAAGCAGCCCCAAGGTGGGCCTCCAACCCTCCTGAAAGCTTGCACCACAGGCACAGCTTCACATCCTCCCAGGCAGGACAGAGCCTGCCCCAGAACACTGGTAGGTCAGCCTGGCACCAGACACGCTCTTGCAGTCAGCTGGGAGTAGGAGTGCAAAGCCAGTCTGGTCAGAGCCCTGCCAGAGCTTGCTTTTTCAGCACAGCAAGGACAAACTCTGCTTCGACTGCCTTGTCTCCTTTCCTACTATTCTGATGATAAAGAAAAGAATCTTCATCTGGGAAAAGGTGTGCATGCATGAAGACATTATGGAGCATACGTGTGGGTGTGCGTCAGTAGGCAGTATTCCTCCATCTTCACTTTGCACTGAGGACACTCCTAGGTCATAGCAAGATCTCCTTTCCACAGTGGCGCTGCCTCCGTCTCCAGCAGCGTGGCAACTTTGGTTGTGCTCAGTTAGCAAAGTGTATCTTGAGAGCTGTAAATATACACCCACACAAACACACTCCCCACCTTTGCTCAACACTCAGCTCAAAGGATCTGATCTTGATGCAGGGCTCTTATTACAGCTCAGTATATAAAAAAATCACCGTTGTGCCAGCTCTCTGTGCCACTGCCCCAGCGACAGAGGCAATGGGTTCAACCACAGCTTTTGCAACCAGACATGGAGGTCCCTGGAGCCACAGCATAAGGACCCACTCCCATTTACTTCAGAGGACCAGATGGGGTCAGGCTGGAGGTGCTCTCAGTCCCCATCATTTGGAAACTGCTGTCTAAAGAAAGAAAGCTCTGAAAGTCATTCTTCTCAACTCACATCCTTATTTGTTTCCATAGAATCATGGTTTGAGTTGGAAGGAACCTTAAAGCTCACCCAGTTCTAGCCCCCTGCCACAGGCAGGGACACCTTCCACTAGACCAGGTTGCTCCAAGCCCCATCCAAGACATTCTCTGGGAAAAGACTTTGCTTTTATATGGGACAGAACTCAACAGAGCAGGCACTCCAAGGGAGCAAACATTCACTAAGGCCTCTATGTGCTGGGTTTTTTCATGGGTTATTGCTTTGCTACCTAAACAGCCTAGTTAAGCTCAGGACCCTGCCATGCTGGGCATGCAAACAAACAGGGACAGCCTCCAATCCAAAGCCTTTACAGCTAGATAGAGGAGGAAAAAGGAAATGTCTGGGGAAGGATGCACAAAGCGATTAAATGAGGTGCCCAAGGTCATGTGAGAGGAGTGTAGCTGTCAGGGTGATAAACCAAACATATTTTGCCCTGCTACCTTACTCCTGCTGAAAATCTTATCACTGCTTGTGGGAGGGGGTAATTTGGAAGATCCACCCTTCATTTATTTAATTATAACTGTTATCAAAAAGATTGTGTAAATAACATGGGCAGTGTGTTCTATATTTCAACATGCCTTAAAATACATTCCACTTTATTAAGTTACTTCCTGGCTTTACAAGTCTATGATCAATGACAGAGAAATCTGTCAGAAAAACACTGGATGAGAATAAAAAACAGACATAAACAGATATAAAGAGATATACACCCTGCCCAATCCCATTTTGATTGCACAGCTGGGCTCCTGGTCTCAATTATGGCCCCAAGCTGGGTGATGCTGGCACAGAATGGTTTACTCTGTGTCCGTAAATGGTGACCGTTGTAGCTGAACTTTTAAAAAAGGGGCAGATTCTGAGTTTCCAATATAAGGATGAGAACAGGCCTTCCTTCCCAGAGATATCTCCTGCCAGCCTTTGGGCCTCCACATCTCTGTGGTTCTTTCTAAGGCTTGAATACCAGCTTTCTGAGGGAATGCAGGTAGAAAAGAAGTGTCCTGGCATAACCCTGACCATCAGCCCAAGCACACCAGACCACACCACAGATGCTCAAGCCATTTATCACACATGAGGTCTCAGGCACCTGAGTAACCTGAACTCTTGCTTTGGGGAGGAAACAAGCCAGGCAAGGCTGCTGAGACCAGCACGGCCTACCCCACAATGATTTTAAGCAGTAGCTCATGAGCTTGGGAAATGTGGCCATTCCTGACATGGCAGATTCCTCCCAGCTGTCTCTGGAGCTGACAGCATCATGCGGTTTTTGTGTTACTGGAGGTATGAAGGATCTGGGCTCATTGCTCCACACTGCAAGCATAATGGTCCTGGTTCACTTCAAGCACATCTGCCCACAGAACCCCATGCCTATGATGAAGCGAATTTTACTTACAGATCTGTGACTCTGGAGACCTCAGCACCTTCTTTGATTCCTGCCATATCGTTTTGCAGTCCTCCTGGAGCTTATAAAACCGTTCCTTTCTCCAAGAGCCTGACTTCACTTTTAGCAGCTGGCTGCCTTTCAGGAGGAACTTCAGATCCTTGTCATCTTTTAGCCCTGCAGAGAAATAGTAGTTGTATGGTTGTAAGATTCAACTCAAGAAATGATGCTCATAGGGTTTTCCCTTCCACAGGACATTAATCACAGACATAGAGCATTACAGTGCAGCCAGGTCCAGAGAAGACTACATAGCAGAGACCCAGAAATCTGTCATGCCATACTTTATGCTCACAAGAGGCTGGAGCCTTGTAGATTTCTTAGATTTGAGTCCAAAGACTTTTGTACCATAATTCTTAAGTGCTTTACAAACATAAAATATCTTCTTCCCAGCAAATACAGTCTAATGTTAAGATGCAAAACCTAGAACAAAACCAACAACGTAACAGTAAAAGCAGGCAAAAGAAAGTTGTTTAACTTTTAATTGGAGTAGTGTCAGGAACTTTCAAGTGATTTCAAATCCATTCTGCAACAGATTTCCTTTGTGGAAACAGGAATACACAAAGATATCTCCCCTCTCTGGCAAGCAGTCTCCCTGTCCACATGGGGATTTTGAAGATCAGTGTCATGAAGCTCAGGACATACATAGGTAAGTTTGGCAAAAGACAGCATCACATCAGTAAGGGAGCAACCATGTTCCCCTAATTTCCCAGCTAGTATCCAAGAGGACTTTTATCCTTCTTACCCTACTAGGCTACCACAATGCCGAGTGATAATAACCAGACCTATTGGTTCCATAAACTTCAGATTTCACAGCCTACATTCAGAAAGGCATTTAGGCATCTAGAGAAGCAACAGGCATCTGTTGAGACTTTGAAAATACAGATTGGGCTTTCTAAATGTTTTGAATGTCACAGCAACATACACATTCCTAAACAGGTTTCACATACATAAACACCTTGGACAATCTGCCCCTCAAACAAACCATTAATTACAGATCTGGAATGTGTGGGCTGGGGAGGGTGAGAGCATGAAACATGAGAAACACTTCCTTGGCTTTCTGTAATAGGCACCTTGCATCTCTCTGACACTGCATGAAAGGCTGGTTCAACGCTGGTGAAACAGAACTTTGTAGTACTGATCAAGCACATCCCAACTAATGGGTTTTTTGCTAAATTTGTCTTGACAATGCAGATAACCACTTGGGCTCTTGCAGCCACCTGACACATCATGGGAAATCTTCCAATTCCACATAACACAGTGTCACACACAGCAGAAATCCAAGTTAACTGATCTATACAGCAACATTCAAACTGCAGTGTGGCATTCCCCTATGACACTCGGTTGTTGTTTTTTTAAACAGGGCAAGGCAATGAACTATCAAACACCAGTTCAGGCCTGCAAAATCCTCATGAGAACCAAGTTGCCAAATCCTCAGACTCCTGACAATTCATACAGCAAAGTGAAGTGCCAGGTCCTGCAGAGCACCAAGGTGGGTCAGGGAGGCAGCAACAAAAAGCAACACCATGAGTCTGTAACTGGGATACGTTGACCTAAAGATCATTTCTGATTGCCAAAGAAAGCCTGATGTCTCCATAGGAGATAAATATTAGAGATGTCCAGTATCCACTCAGTGAGCTGTTCATACCATTTTACTGGTTTTGCAGATGCCAAGGAGTATGCCCAGGGCGGAGCTGGCTGAGGCACCCAGAGTTTAAAGTGCCACAGTAGGAGCTGGAGATCCTGAAAAGGCATCTGTGGCCTCTTTCCTCTACATTCAATTAGCTATCTATCTCATTAATTAATTGTCTTCCCATGCTAGAGCATCCCTTGGGCCTCTAGCTCTTATTTGGTCTGGAGGTTCCCAAGAGGAGAATTTAAATGCTTCCTCCTCTGGAAACTTCAGACAGAGAACAAAAAAGCTGTATCTTGCAAAGCACAGAAGGGTGAAAGACTGACCCCAGCTATGGGGCCTGGGATTCCACATAGTCAACGTAGTCCACTATAGTCCGCCATAGTCCCCATAGTCCCCCATAGTACCCCATAGTCCCCATAATCCCCATAATCCCTCATAGCTCCCATAGTGTCCCATAGTCCCTCATAGTCCCTCATAGTCCCCATAGTGCCCTATGGTACATGCTCTACTCACTCCGCTTCTTCATGGCTGAGAGCCGTGTGACAGAGGTTCCCTTCAATTGGTGTTTTGGTGGCAAAGCAAGGAGTGACATGAAAGTCTGTTGCAGCGTTTCAAAGCTCCCTGTGTGCAGAAGAGGCACAGCTCCAGCTTTCTGTCCTTGGTCCTTGGATGTGGGATCAGAGGGCAAACGTACATGCTCTACTCACTCTGTTGCTGTACAGCTGAGAGCAGTCTTAGCCATTGAGTCTCAGTAACAGTCTCAGTCACCCAGTCTGAATCTGAGACTATCAACTCTAATGTCTGATGCCCAGAGTCTAAGGCACTGTCTCTGTACGAGAGTCTCAGCCATAGTCCTAGCCACTGAGTGTGAGTCCCACGTTCTCAGGCTCAGTCTCAGCCCTTGAGTCTCAGTTCCTGAGTCTCAGCCTCAAAGTCTGAATCTCTGAGGCTCACTCATCTGAGCCAGAGAAGCTGACAGTACAGTCAGGCAGATACTAAAGACACGAACAGTCTGCAGGTCATTAGCTGAAGTAGTTCACTTGCTGTTTGCTAGGATGGAAGGTTCCTTATGGTCACCAGGCTTTCAGCTGCCTTCACAGCTTCAGACCTACTTGTATCTCATGCACAGAGGGGACAGTTAACCAGCTGGCACTCTGCAATGTGAAGCCCCACTTTGGAAGCCCTACCTGATTTGCTCAACAGCTCTGTCACATTGGCTTCCAGCTCCCGAATCTGGGTCATATGCTTCTCCTTCTCCTCTGCCATTGTGTGAACCTGCAAGGCCACATGAGAGGAAGTTAAAACAATGTTCACTGTGCTTCACTCCTGTCTGTGTTTGTCAAAAGCAGCTGTGATGCTGCCCCTGATGTTACCTGCTCAGAGAGCTGCTGTACCCGCTGCTGCCAAATGCTCTGCTCCTCCTTCAGTTTCTCTACATACTGATCTCTTTCTGCCTGGAGCTGCTGAAGTGATTCTGAGAGCTGTTCAAAACAAAGTAAAACACACCGAAAACAGCATTAGCCAAATAAATTAGGCAGTGACTGCTTAAGGGATAAAGCCTGAGGAACCAGTGTTAATGCAAAGCTCAGGCTTCATCCCTTAACCAGACAATCCCTGTGAATCTTCTGCCACACAAATTTCATTGAAGATTTGGACCATATTTATACAAACCTCTTACCTGAGCAACCTGGGCTTCCAGGCTCGCCTTCTCCTCCAGTGCCATCTGCAAGTGCTGGTTTGCATCCAGACTCCCTGTCTGACTTGACAACTGCCAAAAAACACCACAAAATTAGAGCAAAATATTAATACTCAGTTTCTGCTTTGCCTCTGCCCTGACAGTAACCTGCCACATGATCCATGCTGTAACCTTCTACAGGTCTTTAAAGTGCCCCAACTCACAGTGAAGTTCAATGAAAGAATAAGGGGGAATTAAAATCATAAAGCTTTGGGTTTAGCCCTGTTAAACCAGACTGAACTGGGCAGCTCCTTCCTACCAGTTTTATGCTTACTTTTTTTAATTAAGAAAATAAGCTTTCATCCAACAGAACCTTTGTGCATTTCAAAGAGTCTGTATTACACAGCCAGATCAGATGGTATAAAAGCCAGTGACCTTAAAAGTTGTCAAACATGTCAAGAATTCAAAGCCAGTGTCTGGAACATGCCAGTGAACTCACAGCAAGGCTGGCTCAGCTGACATACAGTACCCTGAAGAGCAGCACTTGGCTTTATTTCAAGGGTAACTTAGGCCACTGTCTGGATAAAAGCCCTTTCTTCCGCCGCAGGCTCACCTTAGCAGCAGGCTGCTCTCTGAACTGCTACCAGCTGGCCTCATGCATTCATTCCCCAACTGGCTGCTTCTCTTAACTTTTCCCAGCTGACCTTCACGTTGCCATTGTCCAATTTGCCTTCTTCTGCTAGGTAGTGGGTACAGACACCACCCCTACTCAACTGGTTCCTCAGTGAAACTGCAACAGCTGAGTAACCAAAATGCTGACTAGATCCAAGCAGGAAAGGTCACCTTGTGTTCACGCTTCTGTTCGATCACCTTCTCATATTCTATATCATTCTTTTAGCAGACCACTATCACAGTATCTCTCAAGCTACTGCTCCAGCTCCTTAGAGTACAGACTTGCTGTTCCTCAGAGGCCTCGCTGAAAGCCTTTTACTAAGAGGATGTTTACTAAGATGTGTGCTTTTACTAGAGGATGTTTTTACTAAGATGAGATTTTGTACCTTCCTTTAAAAACCAGACTTAAGCCTTGCCCCCACTGTCAGAAGCAAGATCTTACCATGATTAGAGTGATCTACCCTCCCATCCCAGAAGTACTGTGGTTACCTGCTGAATCATCAGTTCAGCCATTTCCAGTTTCTTATGCAAATCCTCCATGTCCAACTTCATAGCTGAGTTCTTGGAGATCAGCGAGTGAACTTGCTCTGACAGCTCTGAATTCTGCTGCTTTATTTCCTCACTACTTTTGCTGAAACAAGCAAACAAACACAATAATAAAGTGGCATCATTCTATGTACTATGGCTCTGCTGATATCCATGTCATCAATTTACAATCCGGTTTTTCATAGCAGTCAGAATCACAGGCACATCCTATCTAATGACTTTTTAAATGAAGTTCCCAGCTGTGCTCCATGCCCTTTGTTATGTTTTGTGGCTCTACTGTGTAGTGTTACTCTGCAGCTAAGAGCAGAATGGACTTACCTTTGTTTGTACAGTTCCAGCTTCAGGTTGTCTCGCTCCTTCACCAACTCTTTGTTATGCTGAAGAAAAAATGAATTACTGATTCATGTCCAGACTTTAGCCAAGCAAATAACTTCATTTCACCTATGGCAGATCAGCTCAAGTGGCAAAGGTCATAACTTTGACAAAATCCTTATATCAGATTTGCTTAGAACCTCCTGAGTTTGTCAGGAATAAGTCTGCTCAGTCCTTTCAAATGTGATGCTGATAAATGAACATGAGGTTATTTCTGCAAGCTTCTGCATTAATATCAATAGTAAAGTGTCTGTTTGATGGAGACCCTCCTGGGACAAGGTCTCAGTGAGGCTTCTGTTGTGTGGAGCTGGTAAGACTAACGAAGTACGGTATCACATCTGAAGACAGCAACTGGACCGTATGATTAGTGGTCGCAAAAACCTGAATGAAGTTTGCCTTGATCATGGAGAGTGCAGGGCTATACAAGGTTAATTTTTGCCTCTTCTCTAAGTGGAGATGACAGTAGTGTAATGACAAGCAAATAGGCAAAGGTAGAACTGCTGGTTAAGCATAAACAGAGGTGACTCTTACCTTCTCTGACTGTTTTTGCTGCATAGAGATGGAGGACAGAGTACGTTCCAGCTCCGATACCCTCTGGCGGGATGAATGTAAACGAGCAGCAAGGCTTTCAGCTTCTCCTGAACAAGTCAGAGCAGAGGCAGTTGAGACAAGATCACAAAGAGCTCTTTGGAACTGGCCAAACAGCACCTTCTACTTCGTCAACAAACTCTTAAGGCAGCACAGAGCTGTGTGAATCAGTGGACCTGGTTCCACTCCTGGCTCTGCAGGTGATTCAGTAGCAGCTCTGGGCAGTAAAGTTCTCTGAATGCCTTCCTCACTCTTAGAGGAAGATAACAAAACTTCCTTTGCAGATCAATAGATAATATGCTATTTGGGGAGGGGTGGGGTTCCTAACAGAATAAACTACTCAAATCTAGTTCAGAATGAAAGGCTTGGGTAAAACCTACATTAACATAGCAGCTGTGTGGGAGGATGGGCAGAGACAAGGGAACTAAGTTTTAAAAGCAACAGAAGTCAGAAAGGAACAGTCTGGGGTAGTCATCAGGCCCAAACAGGGCTGACAAGGCTTTAGTGATGCACAAAAGAACCTCAACTGCCATGGGCTCAACATGCTCCCATGTGGGGGCAGCCATGATGACAGAAGCAGTGATGGTGCCAACTACTGCTCATTAAGGAGTGCTGTGAGCTGCCTGCCAGCAGCTATCATGCCTGGGACTTGACATCCACAGTTTAACCACCAGCATGAGCTGGAGCACTCACTCAATTACCTGATTTCTGCCGTGCTGCTTGCTGAGTATGTCCAAGGGCTGTCTGCAACTCAGACTTCTCAGAAACCAGAATTCCAATTGTCTGGATATGAACCTTTAGGAAAGAAAGATCAGCTCAGCTCAAAGCTTCTTTGCTCGTAACTGCAACATCATTGTTGCCACAAAAGGATAATTCAGTAAAGGTAAAGAACTCCTGCAGTTAAGCACAGTCTGGCTGACTGACTCTCCCAGTCTTCCTGAAGGAATGGACTTACAGCTCCCAGAATAAAGACTATGAGTGGTCAGTAATGTAGAAAACAGCAGAAGCCAGGTAATATTACTGTAATACAGGCTCCGTCTTACCTGGAGCTGTTCCCTCAGTGCTGCTTGCTCCTTAGAAAACTTCTGTTCAAACTCCTTCTTTTCCTGTAGAAACAAACACCACAAACACATAACCAGTTAACCCTTGCTGGTTTATGTCAAACAACAAAAGCAGTGACTCACTGGTAGTACTTCCAGCATCTAAATGATACCAGGATTTCTAAAGACGTGCTTCAGTCTTCCATCATTTGAACTACTTCATTATTTATCCATCCCGGAACAGCGATGACAGCATAGCGCAGTCACTGCTGGCACAACTGCGGCAGTGTCTGGAATGCAAGCTCCTGGCACAGACCTAAGCTGTGATCTCCTGTCTCCACTGTGCTCCTCCAATGCTCGAGCTATTAAATGTGAGCTTTTGTCAAAATAAGAACAGTACCTGCCAGGCCTAGCTCATGAAGTCAAAATGTTCAACCTTATGCTACAGATGAAACTGCAGGTAACCTGAGATGAGATGACACATACCTGTGCCACAGCTCACTGGGCTCTCTACTCCTCAGAGAAACAGACACCTATTTCTGTATGTACCCAAAAATAGGACACACTTTACCTTCTCCAGCTGATTCACTGCTTCTTCGTTCTGCTGTTTCTATGGAAGACAATTGATGTATTAAGAGCAAATATTCTCATACTGCTGAAACACATTTTCACTTTCACGAAGGAGGATACATGCCCAATGCATACAAACAGAATTTCCATTATCCTTTCTGTACAAGACTGGGAACATCATCTTGGCTAAAAAAATAACAGATTTGGGGCTCCCTTCACTAAGACACTTTATATGCCAGATAGGTTTTTCATTGCTCAGTACATTACCACAGTTCTTCTCCAACAGCACTACTGAAACCCCTGTGCATTTGTATCTGAGCATCCACCAAGTTCAGTTAAACTTGCATCCCACATGGATGCAGCTCATCATAGTAATCCTGCTGTATTATGATGATCACCAAAAATGCTTAGAAAAAAACAAAACCCAAACAAAAAAAACCCACTTTTTTTCCTTTAGCCTTGAGTCTTTAGACCTTTATCCCGCTTCAACTGGCCATTGAGTCACTCAAGAGCCACACATTGGCAGGCTTCTGCCAAGGTTGTACAAGACAGCACTGAAGCCAAACGTAAGGAAAAGGGGTAATTCTGTCCTATCCCATTTCAACCTCATGGGTGAAGAATTTAGAGGTTTGTTGACCACACGTAGTGCATCTTTAGATACAAAGTGAAGGAGCCCAAAGCAGCAGCTGCCTGCCCAGGCTGCCACACAAACTGTGCTGCTGTGTTTGCTGCTGTTGTCCCGCTGGCAGTTTCCTCACAGATGCCTCATAAGTAACTACAGAACTGGTACTTTTTTCCCTTCCCACAGAAAACATTGGCCAAACAGCTTCTTTACTGCTACCACCTCAGTGAATTTTGAAACATGGCTGCAGATGGAAGGGTGATGAGTTAGAAGGTTTGCTTCTAGCAATGCCCATGCACAACTCAAGCAAGGAAAAGCAAAGGCCCTACATCATTCCACGCAAACAGGGAGAATCTTGGGTGGGCAATGCACTACACCAGGTACTTCTGCAGCCCAGCTAACAGACAAAAAGATGCAAGGGAACAAAAATAACACAAAACCAAAAATAAACCAAGAGTGCTCATGGGGTACACTGGGAAATGCTGAGCTTCGGGAAAAGTGTAGTTTAGGGAGGAAGAAAATGGGGAAAAGCTCTTTTCTGACCATACAAGTCCATTGAGCTGCATTTCTTAGAGTGTTAAAGCCCAAGGCTGAAAAGCAGCAGCAGGAACCCATGCAGGCCACAGGACAAAGCAGTTCATTCATCGTGCCAAGGGAAGCTGAGGATATGATCAGCAACCAGGCCCAGGCTCCCTCTTAGACCTATTGCTCCCACTCTGCTGATACATTTAGAACAGCATCACCACCTGCAGAAACAGGTTTCCCCACTGCTGCCAGCACCAGCAGTTTGTACTTCAGGGATTTGGACCAGAAATCCCTGGTTGATCAGGATGCTTTGGTCTAAGCACTCTGTTCCTTACAAAGTGCTGTGTAAGCAGCTTTCCTTGTGGCACCATGAGAGAACCCATAACCTTGCAGACACCCAGAGAGCAGGGAGGAGCAGCAAAGACAATGGCAAACTGGTGGGTTGGATTGTTTCTTACCAATTCCTCTATCTTTGTAACGAGCTGTTTGTTAGTTAGATTGCTGGAATCCAGGGCTACTGCCAGCTCCTGGTAACGTGTCTGACGGGCACATGCACACACGAGAAAAAGGGAGGAGCAGAAAAGGAGGAGGGGAGGAAAAAAGCAATCATTAAAAAGGGCAGAAAATTAAATCATTATCACACTTTGGTATTTTTTATCCGTTTCTGATGAGGCTTCATTTTGACATAAAAACGAATCAAAAATGAGAACTGCAGTTGCATGGAAGGTGGATTATCCCCGGTCCCCAAACTGCAAACATCTCCAGTACCCATCTCTTACTGTAGATCACAACTACTGGATCACAGCACAGGCCCACACTTGACAATGATGTCTGTGAAGCGTGCAGCCAGGTCTCACTAGCACTGCTCTAAGTACAGAGTCACAATAAGAGCTCAACAGTAGCAAATAAGAACGAAGAAGAGAAAAGATAAACTGCGAAGAACTTACTTCCATTTCCTTAATGTTTGTGGAAGAAACAGCACTTTCACCATTCACATACGATGTAGACTAGAAGCAAACCAGTCAAGTAAGTCAGTTTTATTCCTCTAGGCAACAAATCACTACTGACTAACTATCACAGTAACACTTCTTATAGCACCTTTCCCTTCATATTACCACACACAGACCACATACTTTCCTAGCTAAGGGCACATGCGGTCTCCCCCTGTGACAAGCTGATGTGAATTATGCAGATTGAATTCGAATTCTTTTCTACTGAATCAATACCTCTTTCCATGAATACGTACTGTTCATTCATCCCACTCTGGCTTTTCTTCCTACTGCTGAAACTTTACATTCCTAAAACAGGATTTTTTGCTTCTCAGTGCTTAAATCTGATACTGTTCAGTAGGATGACTGAACACACCTCTGAGATTGGAGAGTGTTTTCTTGAGCTGACTCCTCAAAGCTCCACATCAAACATCAAGAGAATTAATAGGACAAATGGATCAAATGAGGCCATACCTGAGAAACGAGGCCATTGAGTTGTTCTGACAACTGCCGGAGACTTTCTGTTGAGGAGAAAGACCTGGGAACAAGGAAATGAAATGAAAGGGTTTCCCAGAGAACAGCCCAAATTGTATCAGCACTGGGGAGCAATCAGACCTTAATGTGTTGGGGTCCTGTTGCAAAACTGATAGACACACACAGACACTCACCTGTTCTCATCCAAAGCATTCTTATGGTCCTCAGTGTCATGAATCTGTGGATTAAAACACAAAAACTTACAAGCCCGTAAAAGAAGATGGGAGTCACACTCGTCAATGTGTCACTAAGACTCGATTACATCTGGGCTCAGGTTCCATGGTACCTGTAATTACTGCTTCCCAAAGGAAGATGAGCTTCAAACCACCAGCTCAGTCCTGGCTTACACATAGTGTCTGAGTGGTGTGAGCCTGGGTTTCTTGGAACAGAGAAACTTCAGTGTTCCAGGCTCTGTGTTTGCTGTTACTATTTATCAGCATAATCAACACTTTGCTTTGCTAGAAAAACCTTCAACTGAATTTTTAAGTAGTGAAAGGAAATACAGATTGAGCTGACTGGAGACCTCCTGTCTTATTAAGGGTACTTTCTGCTAATGAAATAGGAGAGAACAGGAAGGAAAACAGCTTTGGAAGCCGCAGGGGCATGTGTGTGCTAGTACGCTCTCTGCTCTCATAGACAGATGACGATGGGATGGGGAGTGCAGGATGTAGTATTTTTAACAGCAGAAAATCTAAGCTAGTCATGTCATACTTATGAAGATCACCTTCCTCAAAACAAGAAGTGGTATTTCTAACCACGGCTCAGTGGTGATAGTCAGGGTAATTCACAAACCTGTGTCAGCTGCATGCTCCCAGAAGCAGGCAGAACAGAACCACAACTAGGTAGGCTGTTGCTGTTAGATAGCACAGGGACATCGGTAGCAAGCTGTTCAGCATTACGAGTGGCAACATCACTGTCAAAGTATGCCTGTCACAAAACACATACAGGAATTACAGCCTTCATGCACAGTGAACAACACCACACGTGAACACATCACCTTGTGATCTGCCTGTGACAGCTAGACAGATGCGAACCATCAACCATTAGGAAACATGGAAGGGAACCTGTGTTCTCCCCAGAGCGAAGAGGTGACTGCATCAACCCACAAACACTGTCCTAGACACGAGCCCTCTCAGAGCCCGTGTCCCGTAATCAAACTCCTTTAACACAGGCAATAATACCCCCCAGGTCTAAGTTCACACACTAGATTTACTGCAAAGGATCCCCCAAAACGCAAGCGAGGGCACAGCCAGATGACTGTCACTCTGCCTTGAAAAGCACTGCCTTCGGGATGCGTCTGGGGAAAACACGGATCACTGGATGCAAATTAAGATGGGAAAGAACAGGTTAGTGACTACTTGGAAACTGGGTTGGTCAAACTCAAAGGCTCTGTCTAAAGCTCAGTGAAACCTGTGGCATGTCATGAACCACAAGTTTAGAAGCAGGACATTTCTGAACGGGTCCAAGTCGGTGTGGCTGGGAGCAGGTGCCTGTGGCCCTGCTGGTGCTATGAATCCCATGACTACAAGAATCTAAACGGAAAAGGAAGGGCCAAAAACCTATTTCTGGACAGCAATGCAAGTTCTCATCCAACCTTCGTGGGAGGATGAAGAGGATCTGATGACACCTCTACCAAGCCATAGTGGACGATTTCATCTACCTTGTACAGCATCAGAGAGCTCTAAAAGCCCCCTAAAACATGCACAGATGTTTTATGGCATCTAGATGGTTTATTTCATCAGCCAGCTCTGCTAAGTCATCATTAAAAACCTTACAAAGCAAATGAGATAATCTTGTAACATTCCACTCCACCAAAACACTGCAGCTCTCTGCAATTCCATCTGAATGAATTCCCTCTTACTTCGGTCACTCCCTTCTTGGTGCTTCGCAGGAGATAAGAAATCTCTCTCTTGGCATTCCTTGTTTACCTGCTCAGCACTTCACTCATGAATCAAGCAGCAAGAGGAATACAGGAACAGCAAAGACATTTAGTGAGGTTTAATGAAAGCAGTGAGCTGAAAGATTGCAGAGGGCAACAAACAGAATTCTCCCCATTTCTTTCCAGCAGGACAGATCCTTGTGCTCTCAAGGAGCAACATATGTGAGGTGCTTACAGGAAGGTCAGGAATTCCCTTACTTCTTCCAGCTCAGGTTACTTCACCTTTATTGGTTCAGACAATCATCAGTATATAATATCAGGTGGACAGGAGGAGCCCCTTCCCCAGTACGTCTCAATTTCTGCTGACCAAGACACTGGTTTAGCTTAACACTTCAACCAGTAACGTGCCTTGACCACAAGAATGCCTTCTTCCTCCACAAGAAGCAGTTTAGAAGTAATTCCTTCAAAAAGCCCAAACTATTGGAGCAGCTGAATTCGTTGGAAACAAAGGAAGAGTTAGGAGCAAGAAGCTAAAGCATGCATTGTGAGGTTCTATAATGTCGAAGGAGGAGTTAGTAATTCTGCTCAGCTTAGCATATAGTAGGATCCATTTGCTTTCACACAAAGGCTCCTATTTTGCTGGTTTTTCTGTGTTTCACAGCCAAGAGAGCTCAAGTGGGTGAGATGGCAGGGCTCTGCCTCTCATTAAGACACCAATGGCAGCAGCAGCAGCTCAGATGCTAACAGCGGCTTTTCTGCCCTATCAGCATCAAGTGAGTTTCTGAACAGCATTTTCCTGACTCAGGGTTTTTACAAGACAACAACTGGAAGGAGAAACCCTTCTTTCATTACATACCACAGTTACACATTACTTTCCAAATCACTCCTAAATCCACAAATTCCATAATAGCCAATCAGATAACAATATAGCTCTCCCTGATAAGGGGGGGGGAATGGGAAAGCAAGAATGAATAGAAGTACTAAACTCTCCAATAGCAGAACAGGACTAAAGCTGCAGACATTGGAAGGCCACCTCAGCAGCAGCACAGGACCATCCATCTCCATCTCAGCCTCCAGTGTGAACCAAGTCTCTGAGATAAGACTTAGGAGTATTAACTGAGAGCAGTTCCCCATGACACGAGTGTCAATTCAACCAAAACACACGCTTGCTGCTGCCAGGCAGGCACATCCAGCACCCTCAAAGCTGGCAAGGTGTCTGCACATCCCTCACCCTGCACACGCAAGGTCTAGTTGGAAGAACTTCCTGCTGTTCGCTACATGTTGGACAGAATCGCTGCTGTGTTGTCAGGAGCAAAGGGATACAAAGGAGCTAACTCCATTCTATCCTGCGGGTTTCACTGACTTCCCTGAGTTTCTATCACAATTGGAGCCTTATTTAAATGAAGTACTTGAAAATAGGTTGGGTTTTTTTAAAGCTGTTTATTTATGTTTGCTCCTGAACACATCTCTGTTCTTACTGATGTACTGCCCTTTCCTCTGGAGAAGCCTGGGAACGTGAGGACGCTAAAGCCTGCAAATACTTGACCTGAGGTATCTGACTTCCTGCCTAAACATATTTAAACCCGTGGTCCTTGCCAGACTGTACATCAGCTGTGCAAGTTTCATTGCCTATCTTAAAACGGGTTGGCTGGAATAAGTAGGAAGTTTTCCCTGGGCAGCTGCTTTGCCTGGAGATGAGCAGAAGCATGCCCTTCAGAAACAAGGCTCTAGGAAAGAAAGCAATGACACACGGAACGGGAGCAATACAGACTAAGAAAACACCACCTCTTCCTTAGTTTATTGCCTCACCCTAAATTCCCGGTTCTCCTCAAAGCTCAGCTGTCTCAAGGAAGCGTTTTTGACAAGGTTCACTTTTTCACATCTTAAGTTTGACCCAAACCAGAAGGAAACGAGCACGAGCAATGGAAATGCATGGTAATGAAGAGCTCCATGTTAATAAAAACAGCAACAAAACTCAAGCAACTGACAGTCAGGACAAGGCTCCGTCCAAAGAACTCGAGGTCAGCGTAAACAGAACCCGAAGCATGCAGTAGGGAGAGGGAGTGACTGCGAGGGACACGAGCACTGCCTCACCTTCCTC
Source organism: Micropsitta finschii (assembly GCA_034783455.1). Taxonomy (NCBI): domain Eukaryota; kingdom Metazoa; phylum Chordata; class Aves; order Psittaciformes; family Psittacidae; genus Micropsitta; species Micropsitta finschii. The sequence continues at coordinate 47,476 of JAVHNF010055748.1, forward strand.
TTTTCCAATGAGGGTATGGCTACCCCATTGGAGCGGTTAAGGTCTGACACCAGCACCTTCAGAATGTTCTGAATCTAAAGGAGGCGAAAGAAAAGGGGTAAGAGAAACGGCTCAGCAAAGGACAGAGAGAAAACATCAATCAAAGGCAGGCAAAGAAACCAGCATCCTCCATCGGAGCATGCACCTCGGAACAGCAGCTCTGGATGCACCCAGGGCTCTGTGACCGCATCAGACACCGCTTCAGCACGTACCCTGACTCTAGTGTGTACCTTCCAGGAGAGGCAGTTGCCAACTGCTGTAGTGCTGTAGCACCCTGGCCATGCAGGCACCTGCACCATTCATCTATCACACCCCCAATAACATTTCCCATTCCCAGCCATGCTGTTTGGAAAACCGAAGACCAAGGAGGTGGGGAATGACCTGGGAGAAGGGATGAGCACTCACGTTCTCCGGAGGCTGCTGGCTGTCGATGGGGGGAGTCTCTGGTCGACTGTCTTCTTTAGTTTTGCGCTTTTTCTTTGTCCCTGCGGTTGCTCCGGGGTTGTTCTTCTGCTGATATTCCTTAAGCTGTGAGAAACGGGATACTCTGAAGTCCAGACAGAATTACGCCTTCTATAAGGTCAAAAAAAGCCCCCCAGCCCAAACTCCACTGGGTGAAAAGACAGATCCAATGTATGGAGAAATGCTCTTCAATGAGTCGGAAAAGACAAGTCCAGAGAAGCCTGAAGCAAGAAGGAATGTGATGGGTTTATGACCCGAGTTGTAAATGTTCAACTTCTGTACACAGCTGATGATAGTGTTGGGAAACAACGTGATACTGCAACTAAAAGGAGATTCAAATACGTCTTTTGGGGGGGTGTTAGGGTTATAAGGTGGAGGAATAAGCAAAAATGTAAACGGGCAACTAATGCTGAATGCAATGTGAGAAAGCAGGGGCTGGGGGCGAGATCGTCCACTCTATCAAAGAGTTCAGGAAGGAAATGACAATCCCCAGGGGCAGATAACACATGAACACAGACACTGCAATCCCAGAATGAAGGGAGCAGCAACCTGCAGTCGATTTTTGAATCCTATCGCCTGCACCCAGGCAAAGCCACTCCGACAAAGCCGGAACGTGGATCCTGCTGGGTCTGACGGCACCTTGGGGTGTGTTACCGCACACCTAAGCCCCAAACCCAGCTTATGTAAACAACGCACTGGCACCAGGCCCCTGCCGCCTCTGGCAAACCCCTGTCCCCGCTGCCAGGCCGGTGTCGAGGTGGAATAAATAGGAAGGATCCCATTATCGGGAGGATCTCAAAATGGAAGCCTCAACCGCTCCAGGACACTTGAGCATTCCTGTGACTTTGACACAGGCGCATCCCGCCGGGGCGGACGGGGTGGGAAATAAGGAAGAATAAGGGAAAATAAGGGAAAACAGGCGGGATGGAGGGAAAAGGGAAGGAGGAGGGAGGGAAAACTGCTCCGCTCCGCTCCGCAGCAGCGCAGGCCCGGCCTCTCCCCAGCCACCTCCCCCGGGCTGCGGACACCGCGGGGGCTCCCGACGGCTCCAGCGCAGCTCGGCCCGGGGCAGGCCCAAACCCGTGCCCCTGGAGGGGAGGCCGGGCCCGACTCAGCCCCGCTCAGTTCCGGCGGCTCCGACCCTTGCCGTGCCCACAGAACCCGGCCGCCGCCTGCCCGCCCGCCCCGTCCCTCACCGCTCCCTCACCTTCTTCTTGGCCGCCGCCAGCCTGCTCTGCCTGCTGCCGTCCGCCATGTCCGCCCCGCGCCCGGGCCACGTCAGCCGCGGCGGGGAGCGGCGGGGAGCGGCGGAGGCGGCCTCCAGGCTCCGCCCCGGCCCGGCCCGAGCTGCGGCCGGAGCGGCCTCACCGGAGCTCGTCCATGGGGGCCGGTGCGCGGCACTGGGCGCTGCTCCCCGGCGTGCGTGCGGCAACCGGGCCCGGCTCCCCCGGCTCTGCGACACCCGGCCCCGCTCCCGGTGCCGCCCCGCGTTCCTGCGTTGACTCAGTTGCCCAGGGCGAGCGCTGGCTGGAGAGCGGCCCGGGAAGCTGGGCAGGCTTCCCGCGTCCTTTGCAGGGCACGTCCTGCAGAGCCGCGTGGCTTTCAGTGTACGCGCATCGCTGCGATGCCCCAGCGCTGCCTTTGAAGTCGGGGTCAGCGCAGGCGGATGGGTCCTGCGGGTGTTTGATCCCATTCCCAAGGTCTTTCGACTTTCCGAGCTGCAGTGTTCGGTTCGCGTGGTCAGCACAGGGAATCGGATACGGTGCTGCTGGCCCCTGGCACTGCGAAGGGCTGGGAAAGGTGCGGGAAGGAGCCTCCTCCAGCACTGGTGCAGGAGTCATGGAATCATAGGATACCAGGCTGGAAAGGTCCAACCTTTCTGGGCAAACCGTGACCCACACTACATGTGCCAGCATAGAGTCACAGAATGGTTTGGGTTGGAAAGGACCTAAAGATCATCCAGCTCCAACCCCCTGCATCCATCTGAACACTGGGTGTCCAGAGGGTCCTTCTCTGGACCCTTCCCAGCCTGCTCACATCATACAGCGGGGACCAAAACTGAGCACGGTTTCCAGGTATGGCCACACAAGCGCTGAGCAGAGTGGGACAATGCCATCTTTATCTGCTGGCGATGTTCTTGATGTTCACACACATCCCATTGCCTCCCTTTGCCACAGCTGCTCCCTGTTCACTCCTTGGTGAGCCCCATAAGGCTCTTGTCGGTCCATCCCGCAGGGTGGCCGTACTGGCTGTGCGTGGCCGGGCTCTCCGAGACCCTACCCCGGCTGCAGCCCCGCAGCCGTAGGGAGCAGGAACCACGGCCGGGCCGTGTCGAGGGGACCGGGACTACAACTCCCAACATGCCCAGCGGCAGCGGTAGGACGACGGCTCCTCGTATGAATCATGGGACTACTATTCCCGACGTGCCCCGCGGCAGCGGGGAGCACTACAGCTCCCAGCATGCCCCACAGCCGCACCGGGA
>JAVHNF010055750.1:0-12044 GCA_034783455.1 Micropsitta finschii
CCCGGGTCCCCCCCTCACCTCCGGGGCGAATGGGGAAGCGCAGGAGTCGGAGTCCATGTCCCGGCGCGGGCGGCGGGGGCGGGGCCAGGGCGGCGGCGGCAACCGGGCAGCGCCGACACCCGCGAGCCGCTCGGTACCGGCGGGAGGCGGTGAAGGGGGCGGCCGGGAGCCCGCGCGGGGCGCGCTGGGAGCCGTAGTCCGGGCGTGCGCAGTGGCGGGAGCGGGGGCCGCCGGGAGCGGAGCAGGGGCGGGGCCGGGTGGGGCGGTGGCGCCTCGGGAGGAGCGGAGCTGAGGTGAGCGGAGCCCGGGGCTCGGGGAGCGGCGGCACCGGGGCAGGGATCGGCTGCAGTGCGCGGCTCGGCCCGGCGGGACGGGGAGCGCTCGGTACCGCGGGGGGGGTACAGGACAGGACCGAGCGGTAGCCTCCTGAGACTCGACCCCCGGGGCTTCTGCCCTCGGTAGCGAGCGGCCCCACCGGGAGCCTCAGGGACTGCCGTAGTCCCCGCGGAGAGCGGCGGGGCCGGCCCGAGGCGCCCAAGGCAAGGGCGGAGCGGTCGCGGGTGTGCGGGGAAACTCGGGACAGGGCCCCGGGGAATATAATTAGACGGGGCGGGGGGGCAGCTGCCAGCGCCGCTCGTTATGCAACTGCCGCTGCTCCGCACCGCGGGTGGCTCTGGGGCTGTCGGGTCTCTCCCTCGTCCTCACCGGGGGCCGTTCATCCTTGCTATAACCACTTCGCCTGTATTTATCCCCCCTTTGCTTCCCCTGACCTGCGCCCGGGTGCGACCCAAGTGGCTCCGTGCATGGTGACACCGTGTGCTCTCCCCTAGGCATGGCGGCCAACACCGGCAACAGCGGCGGGACGGCGGCGCCAGCAGCGGGGGAGCCGGCACACGCGGTGTCGCTGCTGCGGGGCCTGAGCGCGCTGCGGGCGGAGCGGAGCCTGCTCGACGTGACGGTGGTGGCGGGCGGGCGGGAGTTCGGGGCTCACCGCGCCGTGCTGGCCGCCGCCTCGGGCTATTTCCGCGCCATGTTCGGCGGGGCGCTGCGGGAGGCGCGGGCCGAGCGCGTTCGGCTGCACGGTGTGGAGCCCGAGTGCCTGGCGCGCCTGCTCGACTTCGCCTACACCGGCCGCGTAGGGCGGCTGGGCCCCGACATCGCCGAGCGCCTGCTGCGCGCCGCGGACCTGCTGCAGTTCCCCACCGTCAAGGAGGCCTGCGGCGCGTGGCTGGCGCGGCAGCTGGAGCCCGCCAACGCCTTGGACATGCAGGACTTCGCCGAGGCCTTCGCCTGCCCGGCGCTGGCGGCCGCGGCGCATCGCTTCGTGCTGCGGCACGTGGGGGAGCTGGGCGCGCAGCTGGAGCGGTTGCCGCTGCCGCGGCTCCTGTCCTACCTGCGGGACGACGGGCTCTGCGTCCCCAAGGAGGAGGCCGCCTTCCAGTTAGCGCTGCGCTGGGTGCGTGCGGACCCGGCCACCCGTGCCCCGCTGCTGCCGCAGCTCCTGGCTCACGTCCGCCTGCCCTTCGTGCGCCGGTTCTACCTGCTGGCGCACGTGGAGGGAGAGCCGCTGGTGGCGCGCTGCCCACCCTGCCTGCGCCTCCTGCAAGAGGCCCGCGACTTCCAGGCCGCCCGCCTCGACCGGCACGACCACGGCCCCTGCGCCCGCATGCGCCCGCGGCCCTCCACCGGCCTCGCCGAGATCCTCGTCCTGGTTGGTGGTTGCGACCGTGACTGCGATGAGCTCGTCACCGTTGACTGCTACAACCCGCGCACCGGGCACTGGCGCTACCTGGCCGAGTTTCCCGAGCACCTCGGAGGGGGCTACAGCGTCGCCGCGTTGGGCAATGACATCTACGTCACTGGTAAGGCACCGGCGGTGGGGTTTCCATTGGGAACACGCGGGTTCTGGCACCAGATTTGGCTTTTCTCCATACAGCGGAGACTTGGAGGCTCTGCTCTGGCTCCAGCCCCAAGGCGGGCGGGGGGACTCCTGGAGTCGCTGCTGGATTTAGCAGCTGGTCTTAATCCAGGCGGTATTTTGTCATGAGTAATGCTCCCGAGCACGCAGGCAGCAGATCCTGCGCTGGTGGGGCTTTGTCTCTGCTGTCTTCGAGGGTGGCTTGAGAGGGTTTGGATTTCTCCCCATGAAGAAGGTGTTTGGGTGCAGAGCCCTGTGAATTACAGCCCAGGCGGGTGCTCGGGGCAGGGGTGTGTTGGAGCCCCTGCTGCCTCAGCCGGGCAGTGCCCATGAGTCACACAGTGCCTTCCCCAGCACGAATTCTGCTCCCGGAGCCGCTGAGGCTGTAGTGCCTTGTCTCAAGGTGACCCGGGTGTGTAGATTGGGCTGCTGGTCCGCATGGAGGTGCCTCCTTTGAACTACATCCCTGCGGCAGCCAGAGCAAGCCAAGCCGGGAAGCCACCAGAGCAGCTTGCCCTGGGTGTGCAGGACAGGTCAAAGGCGGGCAAACAGAAAACTGTTCTCTGGTCATGAGCACAACACAAGGCTCTGCTAAAGGCAGAGATGTGTAAAGGATGGGCTGCCACATGGTGTGTTTGTATGGATGCTCTTGGGAGCCATCCCAGGCAGGTCCAGAGGTGCTGATGCTGCCGGGAGCCTAGTGCTTTGGCAAGGGGGAATTTGGCTGTTCTGGTTAGTGTTGGTTCATAGCACAGGCAGAGAGAGGGTTGGGAGGTTGGGCACGGGTGAGCGCTGCCTCTGCCATGTCGCTGATGGAGCAGGAGTTGCAAAACAGGCGAGGAGATGGTTATTTAGCAGGATGTAAGCAGTCAAACCTGGGAGAGTCGTTCTGAGTCATAGCCAGGGGACAGCACAGGGGGGATCCCTTCCTGGCTCGTTGGGAAGGAAACGGTGCAAAACCTGAGTTAAACCCTTACACTGCTGCGTTCCCCTGCTCTGACGCTTGTGCTGTGCCACAGGGGGGTCCGATGGGTCCAGGCTCTACGACTGTGTGTGGAGGTACAACTCCAGCGTGAACGAGTGGACGGAGGTGTCTCCCATGCTGAAGGCCAGGGAATACCACAGCTCCACGGTGCTGGACGGGCTGCTCTACGTCATCGCCTCGGACAGCACGGAGCGCTACGACCACGCACTGGATAGCTGGGAGGCCCTGCAGCCCATGCTGTACCCCATGGACAACTGCTCCACCACCTCCTGCCGCGGCAAGCTGTTCGCCATCGGCTCCCTGGCTGGCAAAGAGTCCATGGTGATGCAGTGCTACGACCCCGACAGCGATCTCTGGACCCTCGTGAACTGCGGGCATCTGCCCCCCTGGTCCTTCGCCCCAAAGACTGTCATCCTCAATGGCCTCATGTACTTCATAAGGTAAGTAATGGGAGTGGGAGCCTCCTTCCCTAGGAGGCAAGACCAAGGTCTCCCCAGAAGGCATGATGTAAGAGGGAAGGGAAGGGTTGTAAGAGAGCATTGCATTGGAAGGCACAGCAGTGCTTCCTCTGCCGGGCCTGTAAACCAATGCACCTCTTTCCTCATCTTCTGTTGTAGACAGACCTCAAAGGACTGTGTTTAAACTGTGTAAAACCATCCGAACCTGACCCAGGGGCTGGGAGCAGGCAGGCATAAGTGGGGCTGAAGTCAGCAGTGCTGCTTGGAAATAGACTTCTCTGCTTTCTTGGCTTCAACCCCCCTTGTTGCTATAAATAAGAGAGCAAGCTCCAAGAAAACCATTAAGCTGGGCGCAGGAGAGGACGTTTTCCTTCTCAGCAGAGATAAGAGGCTGAAGATGCAATGATTGGTCACTATTTTTAAGCGCCGTTCCAAACTGGGGCCTAATTACCCATCCCAGGCTGTCCGGGTGGCACGGATGCTTCAGTTATCCACCTAATTAAAAATAAACGGGAAGGCATGCGGGCGCCGGAGCATTTCATCCTGTTGTGCTGACTTTGAGCAAGCAGAGAGCTCTGTGACGGCCTCCAGACACATTCCTCAGTGTTTAATCTCCTCTTGGTTTGCAGGAAGCAGCAACTCCTAGCCCAGACCTTGTGTTTGACCCATTGGGGTCTTGCTTCCCAGCTGTTTGTTGGACTCGCTTGGTGTTCAGCAAGTCCTGGTTGGGGTGGTTTGGGTGTTCACCTGCTGATTCTATGGGTTTTCCTTTTCCTTACCCATTTTAAAGCACCTCCTTGGGGGGATCACGCTGTCCAAATACCTCTCCTCTTGCGTCCTCAGCCCATCTAAATTTGGCATGAGTGAAAACCCCAAGCAGGAGGATGCTGTTACTTGGAAGCATGTGGAGGCTTAAGCCTCTCCAGAATAGCAGTAACTTTGCTTCCAGGCCTGAAGCACTTGGCACCGAAGCCAGATCAGCCCCTGAAGTGCTGACTTGCAGGAAGCTGGTCTGTGGTACACTGGAGATGCTGGTGCAAAAAAAACCCAGACTTGAGAATGCCCTCAGGGCTGCACAGTGATTTGGACCCAGCAAGAGGGGCCCATACTGGAGGCTGAGGTCTGCGTTGAGACCTGCCCCTTTGCTCTCTGATACGTGCAGTGCAATCGGCATTTCAGGCTGTTGAACTGGGGCTTGACAGGGCAGGAGGGGTTTAGACCATGGAGGGATAATTCTGTGTTATCTGCCACAGAGACGACTCGGCTGAGGTGGATGTTTACAACCCGGCGAAGAATGAATGGGATAAAATCCCGGCCATGCTTCAGGTAGGAACCACACCAACCTCCCGGGTTAAAAACTGGCTGCATTTCCAAAGTGCTCTTTGGATTGTAACCCTTTGCCCATTACAGCGCATCAGAGTCACCTAGGAGTGATTGTGGCTGGGGGTTAAGCTGGTGAAGCTGAAAGCTCCAGCTCCTTTGGGTTTTGGGCAGCACTGGTGGGTGCTGAGCACTGCAGCACTATAGGACAGCACCAAGTCCGCTACCATCCCCCGGAGTGCCAGAACCCACATTGTGACCATGGGGTGGGTTTGTGTTTGCCTGTAGGTCCACGTTGGGGGCAGCGTGGCCGTGCTCGGCGGGAAGCTCTACGTCTCTGGTGGCTACGACAACACCTTTGAGCTCTCAGATGTCCTGGAAGCCTATGACCCTGAGACACGCACATGGAGCGTGGTGGGCCGGCTCCCCGAGCCCATCTTCTGGCACGGCAGCGTCAGCATATTCCGGCAGTTTATGCCGGAAACCACGCAGGAGGATGATGCCATCACGCTGGACAACACCATCAACTTGAACAGGCAGAGCCTCCACAACCAGAACCTGAACGAGCTGCGTTAGCAGGGGATGGCGGCTCCATGCGAGGTCCTTGTCTGGAACCTGTCTTGCTTTGAGAGGCAAAACGGTGCTGGGAGACAAACCTGAACTGAGCAGAGAGGGAAAGCTCTGATGTTTGATGTGCTGCTCGGCCCTTCCCCGGGCGGGAGGAGGCTCCAGCTGCTCATAGAGACCCAAGAGCTGAACTAAAGCCAAGCAGTCGTGTTGAACAGCATCGCAGCTCATGGCTTTTGGTCAGACACCTTTCACTGAGAGCTCCTGCCTCGTTTGCCACCAAACTTCTTCCTTCAGTTTCTTTCTAGAAGGGTCTGGTGGGGCAGGGATCTGGGCCCTCACCTCTGTTCTGTGCCTCAGAAGAGGACAGGCTCCATGTGCACGTGGATAGAGGGGGGAAAGGTCTCTTCCAAAGGAGATGGAGGTCTGTCAGAGTGAGAGGTTGGTGTGAGAACGCGGTGCTTCCTCCCCTGTGGCCGTGCTCCTCGATTCCTGTTCATTCCTTCAGGAGGAATGGGTGCGCCATGGCCAGGACCTCACTGTGGCTGGGTTATGAAGCTTCATCTTCCCTCGGAACGTCAGTTCTCCCTGTGTTCTGGGGGGGTTTAAGTTGGAGCATTCAGACTCCTGCAGGTCTTTGTTTTCCAGCCCTCGCTCGCAAGGCGCTTTTCCTTCTCAGCAAACACCCTCATTTATCTTTTCATCCCATTCTGACAGCTCCATGGCTTCATTTCCAATCACCAGCTTAAGGGGAAGGGGAGCAGCAAGTCCTGCTCTTACCCAGCCCAAGGGGCGGGTGGCTGCTGCCCGCAGTAGGAGCCGTTCCCCCTTCCCGGTGTGCCAGGGCTGAACTAGGGCAGGAAAAGCTGCTCTTGCTGTCGGTTCTCCTGTGCTGAGCTCCGGGATGGGCTCCATGTAGCAAGGGTGAGTTCTGATTTCTTCACCTCCTTAAAGGAGCCGTGGTGGGGAACAGGCTTGCAGTTAAATACCCTGATGCAGAATCACTGTCGAACCCATCCCCTTGTGTGAATGAACCCACCGGACTTTCAGAGAGGTCTCGTGCCTGTCGTGCCTCCCGCTCACAGCTCTCGGGATGTGAGCAATAGGAGAACTCTGCTGAGCTGTGTTGGCAGAGGTGCAGGAGGTGCCTGGAGTGCTGTGGATTGAGCAGTAGTTACTTTAGGGTAGTTATTTCTCTTTTGTTTCGGGTTTGCGGGGTTTCTTGCCCTAAGAGTTGCCTTTATCCTTGCCCAAGGGATGTAGTGAGCTTGGGCTGGGTTCCTCTTTCTACCTTAGCTGAAGAGCAGCTGCCTGCAGTTTACTCGTGGAATGTTTCATGAACGAGCCAAGAGCTGAAGGCCAAGGCTCATCCTTTAGGAAAGCTGGGCTGGAGGCCGTTGCTGTTTCCCTCTTGTGCTTTCAACCAATAGAGAAAACACTTGCATTTGAACTTCATTTGGAGATGGAAAGCGCCAGGGCCCCATCTCCACAGCATCAGCAGCTTCACAGCTTTAAAACGGATCTGGTTTGCCTTGAATGCAGTTTCCTGCCTCATGCCCCGCTCCTTGGCTGCGGAGCTGGGAATGCCGCTGGTGAATCCCGGCTGTTCTCCATGTCTGGATCTTTGACAGTGCCTTGAAGCTGGATTGTGCCGTGGCAGCCTCTTGGATCAAAACCCTCCAGGCTGGAATGTAGGGACTTGGGGCATCTCCTTCCTTTCTGGCCACGTCCCCACAGCACCACGCGGAGCCCATTCAGAGGCTGCGCAGCTGAACGTGCATTGCAGCCCCAAGTATTTATGCCAGACTATAAATAGAAGGCACTGTCTCGTGCTGCAGTGCTCGCTGCTGGACCTGCCTCCCCCCATTCCCCAACAGGCTCAACACTTACGGATCTGTATTTATTTGTTGCTAAAGCCCCTTGTGTCCGGCTCTTGGAGTGCAGTTTTAACACCATCCTTTGAAACAAAGGCATCTCCGTTACAGATAATGTATTTTTATTCTCATAAATTTACTTGCAGCAGTCAAGTTAAATAAAACACCTTACATGAACCTCTCGGTTGCCTTCGAAGGGAAGATGGTTGTGGTAGGGTTTTACTGGGATTCTCATTCCAGGCCCAATGTTTAAGCTAGAGACATTCAGTCTTCTTGGTGTGTGGGAAAGGGGAGAGCGCGGCTGTGATTGTGGGTCCATCCAATGACCTTTGCCCATCCAGGGATGTAGTTCTCAATGTCAGCGACCCTGGCTCCTGGTGTTCCAAAGGTAAATCCCCATCCCTAAATGCAGGAGTGTGGAGCGCTGACCGGCTCCAGCTCCTTCAGGTAACGTGTGTCACGTTCACCAACAGCTCACTTATTGGTGGTGAGAAGATGCCAGGCGTGCCTCGCCTTCAATGGGGCAAAGAAACAGCAGTGACCAGAAGTGCAACAAAACAAAGGCACAGGACTAAGGAGGAGACGACCCTTTGGGAAGTGTTTAAGGAAAGGGCAGAGCCATGCTCTGGGGAAGGTAAGCTTTAATCAGGAGCTCAAAGGCAAGGGGTGAGCAGCAGCAGCCGCCCCTCCGGCTGCAGTGAGGTCTCATTGGAAGCCAGTTGATGGTGTTACACACGCAGAGCCCCCATCGCTCCCACCTCACGCAGTGTGTGCACGTTTATTAAGGAGCCACATGGAGCGGCTTCATCTGACACCGGATTAGAGCTTCCCCTCCCGCAGCCTGGGGTGGGAGATGCGCAGCTCTGGAAGAACAAAGGTGGCAGAGAGCAGCTCCAGCCCAGCGCTTCCCTGTGCTCCGGGTCCCGCTATGTGCCGCAGCCCTCGGGAACTGTTGTTGTTATGATCAGAGCCTGCTCGATCACATCCGCTGGGGAGAAGTTCTCATTGGAGCAGAGTCTCTGCACGGGGATGTCCTCGGGCAGGGCGCCGCGGGACAGGGACTCCACGATCACCTCGGCCGAGCCCACATCCAGCTCCGGTGGCGGCTGCAGTGCCAACACCACGGCCTTCTCGTCCTCGATGACCAGGTTCCGCAGCTTCCGCTGCCGCGGGTTGTAGTTCTCCACGCGGTCGTGGATCTCCATGTGGCGCCTCAGGTGAGCCTGCCAAGGGCCAGGGACACGGTGAGGGGCTCAGCGAGGGCCGGCTGCCAGCCTGGAGCTGGGGGGTCCTTACCTGCCGCGTGAACTTGTATCCACACTCGGTGCACTCGAACTTCCTTATGCCCCGGTGCCGGCGGACGTGGACGCGGAGCTGCTCAACGGCTGCAAGGGAAGCCAAGAGCGGCTCACAGTGACCCTGACCCACACCAGGGTGGGCTCTGATGGGCCACGCGTGCGCTGCCTGCCCCGGCCGTTACCTTTGAAGGTCTTGCTGCAGATCTGGCAGAAGTGGGGCCGCCCCTCCTGGTGCCGGCTGGCCACGTGCCTCAGCAGCGGCCCCTTCTCCGTGAAGCGCTGCTCGCAGAACTCGCAGCCAAAAGGACGCTCCCCGGTGTGGGTCCGGTTGTGCTTGTCCAGGCTCGCTGCCACGCGCAGGGGAGAGAGGGGAGAGCTGTGCACCAGTGCCTCCAGTGTGGGGCATGCGCGGCACGGTCGGTGCACGCCGGGCTGCTGAGGGAGGCTCGGAAGGGGAAAACTCAGTTTTCAATCAATCAAAGGACCAATATCGTGATCCTTTGTGCCATGAGGGTAATGGACATGGTGCTTGGCACCACCAGCACGCCCAGGGGTACCTTGTGTCCTGAAGGTCTTGCCACAGAGGTGGCACTGGAAGGGCTTCTCGCCCGTGTGCGTGCGCAGGTGCATGTTGAGGTTGGCTTTCTGGGTGAAGGCATGATGGCAGAACTCACAGACGTAGGGCCGCTCGTTCCTGCGGGCAGGGACGTGGCACCGTCAGCCCCGCGAGGACCTGCTGCTGCTGCTGCTGCTGCTCACCCAGCGCTCTCCTGAGTTAACCCTGCTTCAACCCATCTCAATCCAAAGTATTTTGGAGGCCCACAAGTGCTGTTCTGCTGCCACGCTGGAGCCTCCCGCCCCTTGGGCGTTATAACCAGCCCAGGAAACAGAAGGCTGAGTGTGGGGAGCAGCCACGGGTGCACACTTCCCACCTCAACAGCATGAATTAGCCAGGCTGAGGAGCTTCAGTCATCGCCTGTGCCGCTGTGGTTGTACGCTCAGTGCGGACTCACTCGCGCCCTACCTGTGCTTGGCCTTGATGTGCATCTGCAGGCCATTGCGACTCGAGGCCCTGTGCCCGCACTCCTCGCAGACAAACAGCTTCTCTCCCCGGTGCTTGAAGGCCTCGTGCAGGCGCAGCTCTGTCCGAGACAGAAAGCACTTGGAGCAGGTCGAGCACTGCAAGGCCACAGGAGAGCGCACAGGGGTTAGGCACCGCGCCCGCCATGGACCTGGGTCTATCAGCCAAAAGGATGAGGAGGGCTGCTCCTGTACCCAAAAGCACTGTAATGCCCTGCCTCGCTGAACAGAGACAGACAGGGCAATGGGGCCACTTTCTAACCCTGAGCATGGGACAGCTCCGTCCCGGATACCCACCGCTGCCTGCTCCCCTTACCGCATGGGGCTTCGGTGCGCCGTGCAGCTTTATCATGTGGCTCTGCAGGTCCTTCTTCTGCATAAACTGTTGGGCGCATGAGGAGCACTGAAAGACAACAGAGGAGGCTCAGCTCCCAGCTGCCCCCCAACAGCCACTTTAGCACAAGAAGAGGACCGGCACGGTGCCAGCACAACGGGCACAGGATCCCTGTGCCTGGCTTTGGTGCCTCCACGTAGCACGTTCCAGCTCACAGGTAGGGAATGACCCTCAGGGTGCTGCTGCGGAGCAGGCAAGGAGGTTTGGGTGCCCCACATCACAAAGATTTGCCCCTCTTCCTTCGCACCCACGCCTAGCAGTGTCTGTAGGGATGCTGGAGGCAGGCACTGCTGACCTTGTATGGCATGTCCCCTGTGTGGGACACCATGTGCAGCCGCAGCTCCATCCGCCTCTTGAACACCTCCTGGCAGACTGAGCACGTGAAAGCCTGCAAGAGACAGGGAGGCATCAGCTACCATGGAACCACACAGCCCACAGCTCAGGTCAGTGCTTGGCACAAGGGTGCTGGGACCAGGTTACGAGGTTTAACCCGCATCCATAGGATCTGGATCTTTCAAGGTACAAAGAGCATCCTCGTCCAGGAGAGCAGCTACAAGCTGCTGCCATGTCATCTGCAGTGGACGTGGGGTTCCTGGCTGTGGGATGTGTGGGGTGCAGGGGCAATGTGGGGTTTTGGTTGGCAGCTGAGTGCGATGTGGGCTGTGGCAGGCTCCAGCTCCAGTCCTGCACAACAGCAGCCACCTCCCAGCCCTCTGGTGGCAGCTTCCCCGTGTACCTGCTCGGATCGGTTCATGCAATTCCTGGCTTCATGTTCCAGGAGGTTCTCTTTCCTAAAGTAACACTTGCCACATTTGGAACACTCAAATGGCTTCTCTCCAGTGTGTTTCCTAGGGGGAATAGAACCGGAGAGCATCCATCACGGCAGGGACACGCAAAGAGGCCTGGTAAGGAACTGGGAATGGAGAGGGGATGCCCAGGTGGCTTTTAGACCCCTTCCCCAGTGCCAGTATTCAGTCACCCAAAATCTGCCTTGTACCCCAGGTTTGCTGATCCTGGTGGAGCTTGGTCAAGCTCTCAGTGCCCACTGCACTGCCACCTCTTTCACAGGGCTCCTCAAGAGCCGGAGCTCCTGCCCTCTCTGCAGGCACCCCCTTTGCTCTCTTTTATCAACCCCGACACTCCCCACAACCCGGGCACATTCCCCCACTGCTCATTCTGACAGCACGGAAGGATGAATCACCATTATCTGCATCCCCTCAGCACCTTCTGTGCAATGGGGCTGCTCAGCCCCTGAAGCAGGAGCCCAGGACAGCGTTCGGATACGGATTCCCCCCCTCCAGCTCACAGCAGCCCTCCACAGGGCAGGGGCACCTCCTTCTCCCCCCCGGGGGGGACACCGGGGCCGCTCGCCCACCGCCACGGCAGAGCTGTCGGGACGGGGGGGGCTCGAGTCCCTGAGTGCACCCGCGATGGGAAGGAGACGCGGGAGCGTTTACCTGTTGTGCACTTTAAGGTAGTATTTGCTGAGGAAGGTTTTATGACACGTGGGGCACTCAACCGGCACCGCCGCCCCTTTCCCGCTCCCCTGCGGGGGGCTCCTTTTGCTCCGCAGCTCCTTCTTCTCGGCTACGGACTCGCCGCCGCCCGCCGCCGCCTCCTCCGGGGCCGAGGGGGTGCCCTGCGATGGAACCGGCGGCGTCACCGCGCCTGCCCCGCGGAGCGCCCGTCCCGTCCTTCCCCACCACCACCCCCCCTCAGTCCCGTTCACGCACCGCGGTGTCGGGGGGCTCCGTGCGGGGCCCGGCGCGGCGGGGCCGCTGTCGGGGCGCGGCGGGGCGGAAGGCCCGGCACAGGGCCACGGCGTCGGGCACGCCGAGCTGCTCGGCCGCGGCCAGCAGGCGGGCGCGGTTGTGCGCGGTGAGCGCCAGGCGGCCCGTGTAGAAGAAGTCGAGGAGGAGCTGGAAGGTGTCGGCGAGGCCGTCGGGCAGCGCCACGGGGCCGCCGGGCCCGCGGGCGCGGAAGAAGCGGGAGCAGCTGGCGAGCACGGGCCAGTGAGCGCGGAACTCTCGGCCGCCCACCCCCAGGGTCGCGTCGCAGAAGAGCCCCGCGGCGCGCTGCCGGTTCAGCTCCCGCAGCACACGGACGCTGTGCGCCGCGGCCGCCGCCATGGCAGCGCGCCGGATGTGGCG
>JAVHNF010055751.1:2766-19280 GCA_034783455.1 Micropsitta finschii
AAATGGTTCCACTTGGGAGACTGGAGGCTCCTCGCCCAGCTGCGGTGGCAAGCACCCGTGTTCCCCCCCCCCCCCCCCAAGATCACATTAGCGATGGACAGCGTCGGTTAACGGAGGCGATGCCGCTTCCCTACACCGAAACCCACCACCACCTCCATCCTCCTCCTCCTCCTCCCAACCTTCCCAAACCCCAAGCCATAGGAGGAAAGTTGAGGGACCCTTTTGTTTCCAGAGGGCTGGCACGTGTTGTGCTTCCCTGGGCTCAGAAACCCGCCGTGGTCTGCTCCTTTTAATGACTGCAGCGTTAATAGCAAGTTTCCATGGAGCTGCTTAAAAAGTTTATAGGGTGTGTGTGTGTTATCAGGGGAGCCCCGAGCTTTGTGACCTCCCTCTTCAAGAGTCACTACCAGATCCTTTCCTTCCTTTCCTTTTCTTTCCTTTCTTTCTTTCCTTTTCTTTCTTTCTGTCTCTTCTCTCTTCTCTTTTAGTATCAGAACAAATAAACCCTGGTCTGCTTCCTCGCCTCCTCTCCCCAAACACACCTTCCCCTCTAGCTTAATTCACTTACAGCCATGGGAAATTCCCAGGCAGGGGAGCTTTGCCGTGCCTTTATCTCCGCAGCTCCTGGCTGGTAGGAGGCCAGCTGAACTGTAAGCATGGGAGGAGCTGTGAGCAAGGACTTCTCTTACACACGCAGTACTCCCGCAGTTATTTAATGGACAGTGACTCCTCACTCCTGCAGCTCTCACATCACCCGTTTGTGTTCCTCTCCTCCCCTGGAAGCTGTGGAATCCACACCTCGTGTTCCCATCGCAGATCCCAAGCGATGCAGAAGTGCCAATGAAACAGGAGCATTTTAGCTCAGGGGCATGTGCTGGGCAAGGTTAATTTTATCTTTTAAAGGCTTTCGTTACAAGGGGATTTTCTGCCGAGCCTTGTGGTTTTGCAGTGCAAATGAGAGGCTGACCTTCTCATTTGCTTCACTCGGGCACCTGGTAAACTAATTTTAGAGGGCCTTTATTAATTTGATTGATTTACTTAAGGATTAAAGGGTGTTTTCTGCAGGATTCCAATTATTCGCCAGCCCTTCTGCGGGGGAGCATGGCCAGCATAGCAGGGATGTGGATTAAGAGCACACGTGTCCTAGGAGCACACCATTTGTTTAAGCTTCTTGTATCTCCAGTCACTGCACTACAGTCTGAAAGCAAAACTTCAACACTTTTATGCCATCCTTATGCAAAGCTTTAAACTATCATTTAGCTTGTGGCTGAAATGTAAGTGGAAAAGGGGCTATATTCATGTATCACTTATTTGCAGGGTTATTCTCCCATCCTTTACCTCTCTTTAACCTGAGCTTGTGTATTGCCGGTGACCTTAATTCTCCTCTGGTTTGGTTAACCTTAATACTTTGTACTTCTGTGCCATAGTCTAGATGCAGAAATAACCTTAGGAGAGAATAACAACTGCCCCTTTTTGCTCAGGCAATGAGAGAGAATCCAGGACAATAAACACCAGCACAGACACCACTTCAAATGCGAGCAGTGCAGGCTGTGCTGGCCCATGCCTGCTTCCCTTGCAGCTGCACAAATAGCTGTTGCATACCACTGTTTATCTCCTTCCAGTTCTTAATACACCGAGCTGGAATGGAGCAGCCACCGCCTGGGCTCTCCGCTCAGAGGTTTCTTCCCCTTTTGATGTGGGAACGTGGAACTTCAGAACTCTTTCCTTTGTAGTCTAACCCTTCCTTCAATTGCTGGAGTGTTACAAATGAATGCCGGTGGAGATTGCATGGCAGGATTGCAAACACATACCAGTGACTTCAGTGAAGCCAGGCGGAGGTTGATGCAGGAATGTGTTAGGTCATCCCTGCCGCGGCTCTTGGGAGGAACCAGACTGATAAGTTTGATCATGATGTCTGAAACGCTTTCAGTTACTTTAAGTAACCAGTCTTATTGTCTAGTTATCTATACAGGGATAAGCCTAATTCTGTTGTCTCCTTTCTTCAGCCAGATGAAAACTCACTGGATTTCTCTTCTTGTATGCTGCGGCCAGGGATTAAAAATGCCCAGGATCTTGCCTGTGGAGTGTGCCTCCTAAACGTGGATTCAAGAAGCAAGGTAAGTCAAGTGGCCTTCCCTGTTAAACTCAGGTTTAATCGACAGTTTGGACTTCCATTTAGGCCTTGGGTGTGTTTAAAACACTTTCATGGCTATAATTTAGAACTGGAAGTGGAAAAGGCAACATCTGACCTATAGATGGGACTCAAATAGTCCTGTGTGCGTTGGGCTTTGGGTGTGACACAGATGTGGATAACGGGTTAAATTGTTCACAGAGGGGGAAACTGGGATACTAAGATTTCAAAAGCGTGTGTGTATGTATCTGTATATTAAAAATACAACTCTTTTAATGACTTTTCTTTACGAAATGCATCTCTGAGGCTCACCAGGCGGGGATTGTTGCGCTTAGCAGAGCTGGGAGGGAATCCCAGGATGTGTACAGAGTAATGCCAACCCAGTAACATGCATGGGCAGCTTTGCTGACTTTTTGGTTTCAACGTTATTGCAGAAAGAAGAGAAACCTGTGGAAGAGCTTCCTAGAAAAGTACGAACCTGTAAAACCGTATTCTCTATAGACTCATTCTTAGCTGAGTGTGGGAGGCTGAAGTGGCTTTCAGCTGTCATTCGCGATTGTATCAATCATTAATCCTTTTCTCCTAGTCTCATCTTTTGTGACCGTAACACTTGATCTGATCAACTAACACGCTCTAGAGCCTCCCCTTTGTCTTGTCTGCATGCTTGTATCTTGTGAATAGCTTCCTGGTTTTGTGCCCCTTCTGTTGTGTGGTAGGAAACGCGCTGCAGTGAGTTTCTGACTTTGTAGCTGCCTCTGTGTCTGTTGCAGGAGAGGGGGAACTGTAGGGGTTTTGTGCTACAAATATTGACTTTTGGCTGTATGGAGTAGGCAGTGGCATTTTAGCAATCTCTGCGGGAAATCCAGGGTGTGGGGAGCAAGGATAGGATGGGGGTTTTGCATAGGTGGCTGCGAAGCCTTGGAAAGTATCTCCTAGCAACAAACATCGAGATGTTTGAAGCTTGTTCACGGCTTCACACGCTCTTCAGAAGCTCCTATTGTAAAGCAGCTCCAATTAACAAAAGAAAATAGATCAGGTTCAACCTGAAATAACTCCAGTATCAAGAATGGAACCTGCAAAAATTGGAGCTGGTGAAATAAATGCAGTAGCTACCCACTGGCTGGCAGAAGCAGCTTTTCTCCCTTGCGGGTCTGTAGCAGAACGAGAGGATGGATGAAACAAGGTGAGTCAGTTGCCAGGCCTCAGATCAGGCAGCAGGGTGCTGATCAGATGGCTCCTTACCAGGGTGTAAGAGGCAAAGTGGGCATCAGGTGTGATGGATGGAGCTTGTCCACTTGTAAACCCTTTGCAGACTGAAGTAGAATGCTGGGTGTTCAGAATGAGAGGGTCCCAGCACACTGTGCCACTCTGGGGTGTTACCTGGGCAATAGCCATTCTCCACCTGAGTTTCCAGACCCTGGAAGGGATGAGACTGTCACACTTGTTCCAATTCTTGTTATTTTAGGCCTTCAATTCGGAGACAGATAACTTCAAGCTGGCGTATGGAGGGCACCAGTACCATGCAAGCTGTGCAAACTTCTGGATCAACTGTGTGGAGCCCAAACCTCCAGGTCTCATTTTGCCAGACCTGCTCTGAAAGCAGTTGCACTGAAGATGGAGTATCAGGTCTGATAATGCACGACACTTGGGGTAAATGGTGTGATAGGGTAAGTGGAAAGGCCTGGGGCGTGCAGTTAGTGGCTGAGATTGGAGTTTTGTACCTAACGGGTTAAAGCCACCATCACATACAAATTGCTCATGAAGAATTCCACTTGCAAGGGGCAGGGGTTTAGGAATAACCAGGGTGGCAAAAATGCAGCGTTTCAGTCTTTCTGATGGAAGCAGGTTAGTCTTTATCTGCAGTGCAGTCTGCTAACCAAGTGCATAAACCTGAGAGAGGCCAGTACCCAGCTTCCAAGAAAAACTGGACTGATTTGCACCGAAGTGACCACTCAGATACTTGAAGGACAGCTCTGCAAACACGTCTTTTCTTTCGGTGTATGGACCATGATGGTTTTCCTTATTTGCTGCTCCAATATTACGATGCACGAGTCACAGTAACTCTCAAGGCAAAATGAATTAGTGACTTAGAAGGAATCAGGGCTGCAGAGCCACTGTATATTTATACTTCCACTGATCTGTACTGTGAATTATACTGTATTCGTGTGTGTAACTGGTTAGTGCTAGGGGATAAGGACTTGAAGGAATTGTTGACGTTTTCCCTATAATACCTGGATTCTTTAGTACAGGCAGCTGCATTTTAGACCTTGTTGTCTTTGCTACTCTGTTGATAATACAGACTCCTTCCTTGGTTTGTGTTCCACCTGATCCTTTGGTAGTTCTGTGGCTGCATCGCTGTTGAAAACCGCGCTCCACCGACAGCAGTGTGTCTGCTCCTGTGTGTATACATGTGTGTTACCTCTGCCACACCTTCATACGCCTTTCCCGATGGGATGCCTGTGTGTAACTTGTGCTCCCTGTAGTAACGTGTTTCTCTGACTCAGAGCTGGCAGCACAAGATGGCCCTGAGCTCCTGCTGCAGGGGGGTGTGATTTAACCCTGCAAGGCGCTGGGGGGCTGACGCAGGCTGGGGTTTGAAGCAGGGTGTTGCTTCAACACCCTGCTCATGGTAGGTACACCTGTATGGACAGAAGGAGGTCAGTGGAACAGCCTAAGGTGTTACACATGCATCTAAAATACCCGATCCTCTCTTCAGATGCAGTGTGCAGATGAGAATGCAATCAGCTCTAGTGCTGCTAGGAACAGAATTGTCAACCCAGTGGGAGCTTCACGGCATTAATGTAAGAGCCTTAGCACAACAGAGTCTTCCTCAGTGTGCAGTGGGGTCTACATCCATCAGGTACAACTTGCTTCTTAATTCTTTGACTTAAGTTTCTCAGCTCTCTACAAGAATCTCCCTTTGCTCCAAAGATACCAACAGCTTTTCCAAGCCTTGCCTCTGTTACGAGTAGCTGGCACTGGTTGGTTATTTGCTGAAATAGAAATTCCAATGAGGAAGAATGATGCTCCGTATTTCAGAAAGGCTTAGTTACCCTCAACTGTGAGTTACAGCAAATGGAAGCATCTTGGCTCCAAGCAGTGCCCGGTGTCTGGCCCCTTATTTACACGAATGAAATCATCTCGCTGCCTGAACCCAGCTCCTTCATGAACTGAGCCTCCTGTGCCAGGTTTTCCCTCGCCGGACGGTGGCTCCTGCCTTCTCTTGCCCAGGGATTACCTGCGCAGGGGCAGGCACTCCCTGCCTGCTCTGCGTGTCACCCGTTAGCTGTGTTCATTACTCAGCACCGCAGCTTTCTGAGCACAGACGTGGTTTCCCATTGCGGTCAGGGGCTGCTGTACCTGTGCGAGTGTTCCCAGTGCTGCCAGGGCTCCGCGTGGCACAGGGAGCCAGCTCTGCCTTTCCCATCCTGGATTCCAGGAGCACTTCAGCATTGCCTGGCTGGAAGCAAACGCCTCTCCTTGCTGCTGCTAGCGAGGGGACCTCTCAAGTGGTTTGGAGCGGCTGGGCTGACGCAAGGCTGCTGCTTATGAAATGCTATATTGGGAAAGGGAGGTTATTGTTAGTGTGGGTTTCCACCGCCGCTCCTGCGCACTGAGCTAGATGGGATTCTTGCTTTTCCTAATTGAAAGGGAAAGCCACAAATAAAAGAGGCCACAATGTGAGACTCGGAGCATCTGCAGCACCGCCTGCGCTGGCGTGAAAGCGTTTTTCAGTGATGTGCTCCTTGCACTTGTGAAGCAGGTGAGTTCCCTTCTGAGCTGCACCCAGCCCGTCTGTGGGACCATAAACCCAAGGAACTGACAGGTACCACTGTAATTGCAGCAGAGCTAAGTGGGGTATGGCACCACTGCAGAGGGAAGGCACTGGCAGTGCTATGGTGCTTGTGGCAAGCAGAGAAAGTGCTCTGAGCTGCACCCCTTTACGTCATGGGAATATCCCGAATGGTTTCCATGTTTGATACCCTCGATACAGGCATTGCACAAGGAGGATCATCTCCCATCTCCTAGTCATTACAGTGACTCACTGTTGCATTCAGCATCTTCCCAGCTACTGCGCTGCCAGCCAGAGCCCAGTGTCCTTGCAATCTGTATCCAAGGTTACAGTGTTTTCTACAGCACTTCATCTCAGACCACGTTTCCCCCTTGCTTTGCCATAGAGGCTGACGGGCACACTGCCTTTCGCTTCGGTTGTCTTGAATTTCATGACTAACTCCTCCTCCTGCATGCTTTTCACTAGGAAAGAGAAACTGGATTTTCTTCCTTGTTTTTAATGCACTTGTTCTCTGAGGCTGCCCTGGGGTTACCTATGGGAAGTGATTTTTTATCTATTTGTGTATATTTGGAATTCTAAGGGATGATTTGCCTGGCTATTTAATGTATCTATTGCTTTATCAGGTTGTATTCCCAATGCATCCGTGCTACCTGTGCACTGCAGTTTCTCCATGGGGGAGCTGGGGAGCCAGCAAAGCATCCCCATCCCATTCCCTGCCCATCCATTCCCACATCATGGTTGAGCATCTCCCCAGCCTTGCTGAGGTTCTTTGTGGAGTGGGAATTGTTCCATTCTATGCTTGGCTCTTCCTCTCTGGCAGCAGCTTCTCTTCACCTGGCTTGGTTTGAGCAGCTCCTTCCTTGACATTATGAAGTGATGGTGAAGTTCATCCTAAGGGTGGGAAGCAGCTCATGAGAAGCCAAGGAATGCTCCAGTTCCTGGTTAGGTCCTATCAGGTGAATCCAACTGGAAACAAAGCCTGCCTCTGCAATAAAAGCTGCTATTGTACAAACTGCTTCTCTCAGAAAGATCTTTGCTCTGTATGGAATCAATATTAAAATATAAATGCCATGATTTTATGAGGAGAAGTGGTCAGAAAACTTCTCTTTGCTTTGTGATCTTTATCCCGCCCTCGGGGCGAGCGTCGGTTCTCTTGTAGAAGTGGTTTTGTGGTCAGCAGTTGGAGCGGTTTTGGTCTGTGCAATGCTGGAGTCACTGCTGGTCTTTTAAAGCCTATGAGAAGAACGGGATGGGCTTGAATACGTTGTGAACTCCCTTGATTCCTGCGATGGGTTCGAGATTCAATGAAGAGCCTGTTCCGTGTCTGACCGACCTGTGAAGTGGCTTGTTCCGGGATGTTCCAGGATACAGCTAGGAAGAGCGCTGGGTTTGCTGCTGGTTGGTGCCAAAGGTGTCCTCTCCATGGGGGGAAGCTCCCCCATGGAAATACCTGGGCAGGGAGAAACCTTCCTGTGACAAGGAAAACACCCGAGTAAAACATCCTTTGTTGAGTGAACCCAAGAAGGACTTCTACAAAGAAACACCCACGAGTATTAATACCACCGTGCTGCTCCTTAATAGAATCCCTAATGGATATTTCAGGTGGATTCTTCATTTCCTAATGTGCTTTATTAGGCAATTACATTGGGTTTATGGGTTTAACTTTCCCTTTTGTTTAAAAGTCTCACTCTTGATGCTTTCCTGGCTGATCATTAGGCTCTTCCCCTTCCCTGGGTACTAGGGCTTTATACTGTGTATATAATCTATATAATAATATAAATCAGAGAATTTCACCCTCCCACTTCTTATATAGGCAATAGCGTTAAATCAGACACGGTCCTTTTTGCAGGGGAGGTTTAGTTTTGCAAGCAGACCCCAGTTTTAGTGTGGTTCTCCCCTTTGAAAGGTCAGGCTCCAGCCTCATGATCAGCCTTGAGTCTTCCCCTCTAGTTCCTTTTCTCACTGCCCATTTCCCTGGTGTAACCCATGGTAAAAGTAGAGAGGTGAGCAGAACGTGGGCTGTAAATGGATGGTCTCCTGTGTCTGTCACTGAAACCAGGACACGAGCCTGAAACCCGAACTGCGTGCAGCTGATGGCAGAACCCCCTTTCATTCCAGTGGGCTAAAACCTCCTGCTTGCTCAGCTGCAAAAGCAGGAGGAAACTTCCCCGTGCCAGCGTGGGGCTGCGCTTCCCACTCGTGATGCTAACGGATGTGTTGATATTGGTGGGAAAACTGGTGTGGAAGTGTTGGGGGGGGGGTTATGTGCAGTTTAGTCTAAGAGCATCCTGGGTAATGGCTGAGAGAAGGAAATGGGGGCAATATCTATGACTTTTTGGCTCTGGAGCCCTTGCAGTGTTGAGCTTGCACTGACTCGTCTCACAGTGGTGTCTCCGCGTACAGGATTGGCATTAATGCAGTGTTGAAGCTGTGACCAGCCTTGTGACTTCCATGCCCACAGTGGCTGGGAGCACAACCCCCCTGGTAAGTGGCCTTGGGCCCAATGTGAAGCTGTGAACCTGCACAGCCATCCTCACTGGGAACACTCTGCGCTTATAGTGACCTTGAAACCTCTGGTCAAAGCCTCTGCATCCAATTCACTCTGTTCCAGACTTTTATCTTGGAAAAGACCATTAAAATCACAGAGGCCAAGGCTGTTCAGTGTGGAACAATCCTTTAACCACATCTGCTGCTCCTTAAACCTCAGCTTCAGCCGGGGCTAAATGAGATAAAACCTTTGATACAGCCAAATGAATGGCCTGGGGTTTGTGATGAGGACCAGGGATTGCAGGACACCCGGATGCATTGTAAAGTGATCAGCCAAGCGATGGGCAGAGACCACAGCATCTTCCTCAAGACTGAGGTTCAGCATCACACCATGTTCTCGCTCTTACTTGCGGTGCATTGGCGCAGCTCTGAAGAGGAAACCAACACGTGTTCTTCTTTAATCTTTATTGATTTTTGTTGTTTTACAAGTATAGAATCTCAGTTAGATCAGCTACCTCGGCATCCAGCAATCTGCTTTTCCTCCTTCAGAGATGCAACAGAGGACACGAGCGTCTCGGCGAGGAACGGGCTTGCCTTGCTC
Organism: Micropsitta finschii; assembly: GCA_034783455.1. NCBI lineage: Eukaryota > Metazoa > Chordata > Aves > Psittaciformes > Psittacidae > Micropsitta > Micropsitta finschii. The sequence goes on from JAVHNF010055751.1 coordinate 11,779, forward strand.
TCCCCATGGTCCTGTCAGTGCTTCAATGAAACCATCTGGGAGGCAGCGGCTCTGCCATGGGGAGGCTTCTCCCACATTGGGGTTGGAATCGTGCTCCTCACACGCAGAACAAGGCAAAGCCTTCTCCACGAAGCCATCCTTGCCCGGGAGGGTGAGCAGGTCGCCGTTCTGCGCAGAGCAGCTCTAGAATGCAGCATAACCTTGAGGACACGGTGATGTAGAAATGGGTAAGGCAGGTCACGACTGTGCTTAGGGCTCAGTAACCAAGAGGATTTGCCTAATTCCAGTTTCCTGGCAGGTTGATGTTGGATGACACGGCCCAGCCCCTTCAGAAGGTGGCCATGCACGCACAGTCCCCTGACCATCTCTCTGGCTGTCCAGTGCGGGCAGGGTCAACCTCTTGCTCTGTCTTGAGCCACGTCTGGACCAGATCTCCGCTTACTTCCCACCCAACAAAGAACACCAGCAGTTTTCAGTAGTGTATCCCAGGACTGTTGCCCTGGCATGGAAGGAGCGAAAAGGGATCGGGTATTATTTGATCTGGATCGTTGGAGTTTTGTGGCTGACAAGGACTGACCTCACTCTTTTTATACTTTTTATTGTTTTTTTGGGTTTCTTTTACTTTTAATACAGATTAAGAGCTAACTAAAGATCTCAAACACTATATACTGAGAGTCACTATGGGTGGTAAAGAAAACACCAGCACTAGCACCACAACGCCTGCCTCTCTCTTGGAAGAACCCATCACTGCAGGGCAGGACCTTGCTCCTCCCATGCTAGCGCTGCTCCCAAGCCTCTATAGGGATCTGCAAGGAAGCAAATAAGCTATAAATGAAATCTCCAGGCTACCGCATCACAAAGCACACTTTGTCCATCAACTCTGCCAACTGCCTTTCTGGCCTTTCCTCCTAGGATGCTCCTAAACTGACTAAAAAAAGAGGGGAGGCTTTATGGAAGGAATAAACTTATAAGGAGACCTCATTCTAAATCAGAGAAATGGGGGTGGGAGGAATCCCTGTAGAGAGAAATGCTTTGAAGGGGATCGTTGGCCTTGCAGGTTAGTGAGGTGAGAATTAGTTGAGGTTCTGCTGTATGGTAAAGAACCCACGTTGGCTGTAGAAGGAGAAGGGAATGTCCCCAGTCTGGTTGACTCAGAACAGCGCGTCCCTTCCGTTGTGCTCCCTGTCTGCAGTCCCATTAAATCCCCCAGTAAGGCATCAGGGGTCTCCTCTCTCTCTCGTAAACGTCTGGGATGATGCCATAGGGTGTCTGTACCATTTTAACCGTCGTCTTCCCAAAGAGCTTCCTCTCGTAGTCTATCAGTTGCCTCCAGAAGCCCACGTTGGGGCGTATAACGGGGCGTCTGGACTTGACCCAGTTGTAGGCCTCAAAGAGGGACACCTTGTGGTACTTCATCAGGTAGGCGATGCAGAGGGTGGCCGACCTGCTCACGCCGGCGGCGCAATGGACTAAGGTGGCATCGTGCTTCCGCGCCACGCTGTTGATCTTGTCGGCGACGCTGTCGAAGTAGAGGGAGATGGGAGCGTTGGGCATGTCAGCCAAAGGCACTTTCACGTATTCAAACTGGGGCCAGTTGAAGTTGGGAATCTCGATGGTGGCATTGATGATGCAGGTGATTCCCCGCGAGAGGAGCAGGTGCCGGTTGGAAGCGACGCTGCCCCGGCTCAGGTACAGCGAGGGGGTGATTTGGGCAATGCCCCCCAGGGCACCTTCAGAAAGCATTCGTGGAGCCATCAGAGTTCTCGGCAAGGAGTTGTGGCTTCTGGAGGTCATGGAGGATCTTGGCACTCACGCTTCCATTATGGGAAGAGATCCAACGGGATCTTCAGCCAAGGGGAAGGATTGTCTGGCTTGATGGTGCAAGGGCAGCAAGAGTCACTGCAAAACACAAGCAAGGCCACATGAGCTGATGGAGGAGACCGGGTCTGGGCATGGAAAGGGAAACCCAGCTCGCGCTGCCGGGGCCTGGCAGAGCTCTTTGGGAGCAGTGGTTCTGGGTTGCACCCAACTTATTACCAAGGGGCCCCCGGGCACTGCCTGGACAAATACTCACCAAAAACTCTTCCAGCCTAATTAGCTCCAATTACTCGTCAAGGGTTTAGGCAGGTACCTGTGGGCCTGGCCAGCACGGATTAGCACGTGGAAGGTTACCTCTGCCTGCTCCATGCTCAAAAGCAGCAACTCCACAACTGGGCACAGTCCAAAGGGATGGTGAGAAACGGCTGCGGATGCCAGCAGCTCAGACAGCCCTGCCCTCTCCCAGTGCCACCCTGCTCCTTTCTGAGGTGCAGGATTGGCCCCGCCAAAGCACACAGGGTGCTGGGTGGAAGGGCCGTGACTCACGTCCATCCGCATCATTCAGCGGCTCTCGGCTGGGCCGGGAAGTGTGGAAAGAGTGACCTGGTTCTGTCAGGAGCTGCGAGTAAACCCGAAGCACAGGCTGGGACACGGGAGGCTCTTTCCCTCTGCTCTAATGACTGAGTAATGCTTTGGAGACAGCCTCGCTCTGCAGAGGCTTGGGCTTGCCTGCATGAGCCACGCATCCCTGGCTGGGGCACCCAGGAAGAAGCCCCATTTCATTACCCCTGTTCCTTTAGGACTTCTCCGAAGCCAGTGGAGAAGGGGATGAGCCCTGGAGCATCGATATTCCCAACAGCTCTGTGTTCTCCAGCCAGAGATGGGCCATGGGAAGGCTCCGGCCAGTGCACGCTGGGGAGTCCCTGATCTACCCAGGTACCAAAGCATCACTGGGCACCACATGGAGGGCACCTGGGGACCACTTTGTCCCTCCAGCCATTAACTATGGGTCAGAGGGTTCTCCAAAGGGCTGAGAGACCCCTCCTGCAGGCCTGACACGACAGCACAGCCCTGCCTGCATCCCGTGCTCCAGGAAGCAGCGGCAGGTCTCAGCAGCGGCTTGTAAAGCTGCCAGGGGATTTTTGGCATGGCTTTGCGGTACGGTAACTTAATGAGCATAACACGGGCTCCTCTGTGCCTTATCCCTGCTGGCACCTACTTGAGCAGCCCCTGAACCGTGGGCCCAAAGCGCTGGTGCTGCACTTTGAGTTCCTGCCCCAACAAGAAGAGTGTTGGTGCAGTGGGGAGGGCTCAGCTTCCCCTGCAGCCACCCCACTGCAGCGCCCAGCTGGAGCAGCAGGGAAAGGCACGTCCTTCCAAAGGAATAAAGTCCTTTGAGCAGGGGGAATCAAGCAGCCGTTACTGGTAACACAAAGGATTTGGGCACTTACCCTTGGTAAGGAAGTGTCCTGCTCCAGGTCACCAACGGGCTCACGGATGCGATGGGCTGCTGAAGGTGGGATGTCTCACAGAGCACGTCCAACGCTGAGCTGGGGAGAGAACAGAGGTTTATTGGGCTCTGTGCTGGACCCAGACTCCATCCCAGGCAGCCCCTCTGCTGAGGTATGGTTAACCCCGAGTCTGGGTGCTTGTCCAAGAAGTGGGAGCAGCATTAAAGGCACAGTGGGCCCAGAGGAGTCTGAGCTGGCACAGAAGTCATGGCTCAAACACAGTGGTTTAAGTAATTAATTTGCTCCTCAAATGGGGATTTTAATGGCTCACCTCCCTTGAGGATGGCTGGGAAGAGTTAGCAGAGGGTGACTGCTGGAGCTCCTCATCCTGCTCACAGCCAAGGGCCTCTGGTGCAGGGCAGAGCATCCCAGGACTCACCTGCCCTATACCCATGGGGCTGCAGCTGCTCCCCACAGGCACCCAGGGTGCTCCTCGGGGCGCTTTGGGAAGGGCTTCGGCTGCTTTCCATAAAGTGGTTCCTGTTTGCAGGCACCAACCGATCCGGGCATTTGCATGTGACAGGCTGGGCTCGCTCAGCAAACCGGGGTGCACTGAGCACCCCCGGGACAGCATCACACGGCCAGTGATGTGCAGCTTCCTGCTATGGGACACGCTGCTCCGCCGGGAAGAGCAGAGCATGCCAGGGAGGTGTCCATCTGTCCCACCTCTGCTTCCTGCCACCAGCAGAAGGGGAATGGGATGGATACGGAGCCAGGCGGGTGCCCATAGTCCTGTGTCACAGTCACACACCAGTTCCCTGGGGCTCCACGGGGCTGACACTGGGCAGCAGGAACCAGAACATAAAGAGTTAATGTTGTGGAGCACAGATCCTTATATAAGCAAGAGCTGAGGCTGCTGCTGCCCAGCAGGAGCAGATGCAGGGGGAAGGATGCTCTGGAGGGGGGCAGGCCCCTCATCCCTTCCCATACCCCACAGCAGGAGCTGGCTGGGATGCCACCGGCTGCCACACGCATGTGACAGAGCCACGGTGCCCACACAAACGGGGCTGAGCAGGAGCCTGGAAATGGGAAGGAGCCTCATGTGCCATCAGCAGAGGCTGGTGCAGCTCAGGAGCTTCCATCAGGCTTATGGGTGTGAGCCTCCATCTGCCCCTGTAGCTGCCCCTTCTCCCACTGCTCCTGCCTGGCCCCAGGCCTGAGGCTGCCTGAATCCTGCTCCCATCAAACTGCCTTTGCCTTTCCCAACACACCCTCAGATCCGGCCACTTGGCACCACCTCGTGTGAAACAAAACCCCACAGCTCCTTGGTTTGAGTTTCTGAGCGGCTCCATCCCAAAGGGATGGCTGTGGTGGTGCTCTCCTGCAAAGGCTTTAATTCCCAGAGGATGCAGCCCTTGGTAAAGAGCGGCTGGTGCTAGGCTGGTAGCAGCCAGGTGCTGCTGCTCCCATCCTTGTTTGCAGAGCTGATTCCAGTGTAATGGGATCATTCATCTTGTGGCACTCAGCAAATCCCTCCGGAGGCTCTGCCCTGGGCTTCCCCATGCACAGGGACCATGCTGCTGGGTGCAGGGGGTCCCTGTAGGCACAGGGCTGGGAGCAGGGCATTCTCCTCCCTCCCCAGCAGATTGATGGGTTCTGCCATGTCCCTCATCTGCATAACGAGGGGTGGAGGAACCAAGTGGTTAATTACAGCCTGGAGGTGGCTCTGGTCCTCAAAGCCTCCAGGTCCTCTCCACACAGCTCCTGGCCAGCCCCCTCCATAGCTGGGACCTCATCCTGCACCCACTGGCTCTCCACTGCTCAGGTAAGTCTGGCTGGCTCCTATGGGGCACTGTGCGTTCCTGCTGTACACCCAGGGTTGAGCTTTGTGTGGTTCATCTGTGGTCAGGTCCATAGGGAGATGGGGCAATGCTTTGCCTCTGGTGGTTGCTCCCATGGGAGGCTGGTGGTGGGGGATCCTGGTTTGTATCCCACCTGGGCTGCATTTCCTGGCATCAGAGTGCCTCAGAAGCATTACCAGGATGCTGCTGGGATGGGTTGTGGATCCAGTGGTCTCCATTGCCTCAAAGGCGTTGCTGCTGGCAATGCTCGTGGCTCTGTTCTTCCAGGTCTTGCTAAACTGGAGTTTGGTTCCCTTGCTTTTGTTCCCTGGAATGCATCCTGCTGACAAAGGCTGCAATTCCCACAGGAAAGCATTCCCGGGTCCAGGACCTCCTGAGAAAGGCTTGAAAACACCTCTGAAAGCTTAACAGACAAAGGCAAACAGGCAGATGTTAGTGAAACACGCTGTGATCTCTGGGGCAGGAGGGGAGAGCCTTGTTTGTTGGTCTCTAGACAATGGGTTGGCAAGGCTGAGCTTCTGCTCGCTTGTTCTGGTGCTGCTGGATGGTTCCTCGGATGGTTTGGGATGGTTTGGGGGGATTTTCCCTTTTCTAAGGGCTCTGGCTTGCGAGCAGAGGCTGTGGCTTGGTTCTGAGGGACCTGAGTCAGACCCGCAGCTTGTGTTGGATTCTGTGCCAGCAACGTGGTGCTGTGGCTGTACCTGGCAGAGGTGAGAGCATCCTCAGGCCCTTCTCCCCCTGGACCATGTGTGGCTCGATGGCTGGGGGGGGTCGGCTGGTCCTGCTCTGGCTTTGCTGCACAGGCACTGGTTGTGTTCTCTGAGCATCGTGCGGGGTTCGAGGCAGGTCTGTGGGCTGGGGGGTGTGAACTGATCAGTGCTGAAGCAAACCCTCTCCCCCTTCCCCGGAGAGGAGATGTTATTCATTTCGGAGATGACAAACGCTCCCTAATGCTGCAGTGAAGAGAACAGTCAATACTGCAGGCGCTGGAGGAACGAGCTCAGGGCTCTCCTGGCCAGGCTGAAGCCATTTGCTGCTCAGAAATGGTTGTGGAGAGCAGCATGGAACAGATCTCAGCAGAGAGCGCAAACCGCAGCCATCCTTGGGGTCAGGGCCTGCTTGTGCTGAGGCCAGGGGAGCTCAAAGGGGGCCCAAGGCCAATGGCTGCCTGCTTATCCTGGGTATCACTTATACCCTTATCCAGCAGTCACCTGGCAGAGCCGAGGGGAGGATGTGTGGGAATTGCCGGCTCTGTGCTCCTCTTCCCATCCATTTGCTGTGCTGGGTCTTTGCTTTCTGCCTTTGGCTGTTGTGGATGTGCTCCCAAAGCTGTTACAGACTCCTCTTGGGAACATGGTTCAGAACCATCAGCACACGAGGGATGAGTGGTTTGGATTTGAACTGGGAAGCCAGGGAAGCAGGAGGGGACAGACTGAGGCTGATGGAGGATGCCTGGGCTGAGCCCCCATCGATTCCTGCTCGCAGCCTGCGTTATCCTCCCAGGGTGGAAGCTGTTGGGTGTTAAACCCAGGTAACAATCTGGGTACCCAATGCTGTGAGCAGGCCTGGCCGCAGCACCCAGCAGGACCCTGTGCTTGCAGCCACACACCGGTAACTTCCCAAGGGTTTCAGGCACAGGTCCTGGACTCAGCCTTGCTTCAACAGCCCCAGATCAAACACATTTATCCCGTGAGCACAGCCTTGTTCCAAGGTGCAGCTCTGCCTCCTCCACGCAGCTGGAATTCGGGCTGCTCCCATGACCTGAGCCAGCTCTCAGGGCTGATGATTCCCAATCAGCCTGTCCCAGCCTGCTGTGATGCTGCCTTCGGAGGGGTGACAGCAGCATCACAGCCCATCTCCCCTCCATGGGCACCAACAGTGTGCCTGCAGCTCTGGCCAGGCTTGGGCAACACCAGGGCCTTGTAACCCTCCTGCACACAGGAGCAGTGTCCTTGCTCTTGCAGCTCCTGCTGCAGGCACATTACCCCACGGAGCCTCAGCGTGTGACCAAGCTGCTGAGGTTAATGCACCGAGTAAACCTATGAGGGGCTAACAAGCAATTGTAAACCGCATGGGTAGCATTGCAAGGTTCACAGACCATCAGGGCATACGTTAAGAGTTGGAACTTGTAAAACACACGTTGGGCTGAGCTCCTCAATGTCTGGATCCCTCCCCGCTCTGCGAGCCAAAGCCTGGCTCCTGATTTCCTGTTCTCCCAGCACCAAAGGAGCTGGGAAAAACGGGTGGGGAGGTTTTTGGAAGGCTCCATCCGAGGATGCTCCTCGGCTCTCCCATGTGCAGGGGAGGCAGCTCCCGCAGAGCCTGCCCACGGGCACGCTGCACGTGCCCTGCTCCCTGCCACGCAGCCGCC